>SNQJ01S0029940.1:56891-87973 GCA_010110895.2 Picea sitchensis
ACATGGTGTTACAGAATGTTTAGGCAATCAAGAATATGAGTATGTATTTTACCCTTCCAAACCAAGTCAAGTGATTCAAAAACTCCTTTGCTCACATCAATTTCCACTAGAACCCTTACCTTGGAGCGCAATACCAACGACAAAAAACTATCTTCCTCTAGGATGTTTTTACCCAACAAATATCTAATGGCTTAGATCATAGGCTCAAACCAGAATTCCATTGGCAAATTCAATAGCTTCACCCATATAGGTGTACTTCCATTGAATTCATTTTTTGGATCAAACAATGGAGACCATGGTTTCACACATAAAATAGAAATATCTAGAAACCAAGGCCCCTTTAGAATGGCATATGTGTCCTCAACAGAGAAAAAGCTAAATCCTATCCATCCTTTAGATAAAACATGATAAGTTGGCCTGTAGCCGAGACCTGAGAACCAATTCTCACTAACCCACTTTCGAAGCTAATCCATACCCACTCTTCTTCCTTGAGATTTTCCCATGATGGTTTTTGCTTGACAGGTCTAGAATTTGATCTACTTTGTTATCACATAGGGATGTCAGGTCCATAAGTGTGTGTCAATATACCTGAATATGTAGTCTTGCCCCATCTCTATCTTTTTCGCAGACCAAATCTTAAGTTTTTCCTCCTTCGGCTTGTAAATCGTTCTTTGTTTGCCCTTGTTTGTTTGTGCACCTTGGTTTTCCTTAAATATCTTACCTGAGTGAAATCTTGGCCCCAATCCCCTTTGTTTTCTCCAAGGGCGAGCACTCACATCCTGTGTTTTAGTCATTGGTCTCCCTGTTTTCTTATCTCACAGCTAGTCGTCCAAATCCTTGATCATGCAGGCTGTAGCCATGAACACAAAGGGAAGCTTTCTTAGTAGTCTGTTTTGGGATTGAAGCATAAGCATAAGGCAGTTTTAATATTTCAATGGCGAAGATTCCCAGAACACTCCAAATCAAAAGCTCACGGGCATTCGGGAGTTCTAACTTGCGCAAAGTATAGCGCTAGAGCAAAAGGCCCCAAAGTGAGTATGAACCATTGATCTTAAAGGGGTCAAGTGGCAGTCGATCCAAGCCTTCGGGTAAATGAGCTTCAAGAGATTTGAAATGAGAAATGCTTAGAAGTCCCGAAGAGCCGAAGCCGCCAAAGCGCCAAATTTGTCGAAGTTGTTGAAGTGGCCGAAGGCCTGAAATATATCTAAGTCGTTGATCAGCAAGAGCCACGCATCATCAAATCTGTCACTCCGAGAGTTTTACTTCGTGAGTTTTAAAATGAGAAACATTGCAAAGTCCCGAAGGGATGAAGCCCAAAGTGCCCAAAGAGAATCTGAGTCGTCGACCAGTAGGATCCACTCGTCACCAGAACCTTCGCTTTGGATAAAAGCAGCAGAAGACAAATGGATTTTAAGAATTGAAATTCTCGAAGGCCGATACGCGAAGCAAATCTCGACCATTGTTTTGAAGGGGAAGATCTAATTCGTCGATCTAAAAAGTGTCAGAGCTGAGTCGTTGATCAGAGGACCTAATATTAGATCGCAAGATCAATGCTCACACCAAATTGCGAGGTCGGAAGGTGCGCACGTTTTAAAATCTCAGGGGTGGGCCACAATCAGAACTGTGGTTTTTAGAAAGGGACGTGTGGCAGTTCATGGTGAATTACGGGGACAAAAGTGGTTTTCTTTCAGACCACCCTTGGTAGTGCCCGCAATCGTGCAATTGCGTAGGGTCAAGGCCCTAGGTCACATTGAATATGGAGCGATGGAGAGAAGTTGTGCCAAAGGTCGAAAGCGCCCATATTTGGTCATAGAAGAAGATTTGTTTGGCCTCGGGGCGTCGAGATTGACTAGAAGAAGTCGTGGGCACCGCCTGGAACATTTATGGGTGTCAGGCCTCGTCCTGATTTCGATGAAGGTAGTTAATGGAAATGGGGGCGGTGGTTGAGACCTCGTCTCACCCCATAAATGGAATGCGTGGAGAGAAGGGTCGTTGGGGGTGATTGTCAGTCCAAATCTCTCTAGTGGATGGATTTTCTTGCAGAGCCCGCACTAAGTCGGGCTCACGTCTAACATAAGAAGGCATGCACAGTCTGACAGAGCAGGCGCCGACTGAAAACTTTGAATGAAATGGTTTGATCACACTTCTGGTGGTTGCAGCAGTTCTGAGTATAAGTAGTTAGTTCTGATATTTTGTTAAAGGTCAAATGGTTGAGCTAAGCTCCCTGGTATTGTAATATTTTTATGAAGAACACTGGTTCTTTGGTTATGTCTTGATTTGAGACTTCTTGATTAATCTAAGTCGTCTTTCTTACTCCATCTTATTTGCCTCTGATACTGAGAGAGTTCATGATTGAGTGATTCACATGGATTTTTGTGATTGTATTATGATGAATGTTTGATTATAATGTTGTTATGATTTCTTTCAGTTTCCTTGAAATTTGAATCCAAGAGGATCTTGTGTTTAAGTTTTTCTTCCTTAGGCTACTGGAAGGCCTGAAGTTCATGGCAGAACTCTACACTTTTCTCACCAAAGTCTTCTTCTTACTCATCATTACTCCAACTTACTGACTGAAGTTGATCCAAGACCTCAATTGCTTGCGCATACCAGTCCAGATTTCTGAGTTAGAATGTTATTTTCATTGAGTCTTCTCCATTTGGCCTCTTAAAACTCATTTACATTTACTGTACAAACTGATGGGTATTGGGATTACCTTCTATGCAATTTGAGGGTGACTTCTAGTGCTAACATTTTTGGCATCATTGTCAAGGAACGAATTGAAGACATTTCCTTAGGATAGAATGACAAAGAAGCTTTGATTCTGAAGGTGCATCAGATATCAGTACCATTGAATATCGCAACTTGCACCTAGCAACTCCACTATTTCAGTTGCGGCTCCAAAGGGCAGATACATGAGGACTACTCCATAGCTGCCTTTGGCTACACCTGAAGCTGACCCAGAGAGGATTATTAGGAAAGGAAAGCTTTCTCAAGAAGGCTTTTTGTTGTTATCTCATATTGAAAAGCTCCCTGGGAAGAACGACATTGCAGAGAGCCAATTTTAGATGGTGAACTAAAGTTGGACACATAATTTTGATTGATTATCTTTCACCATGGTGAATCCATTATGCAGAATCTATTAGTGACTCCACTGAAGGGAGACAAATCAAAAGGCTATGGAGGCTATCCTGGCCAAGAGATTTTCCCCCTTCAATTTCTCAGCCGTCGTTGGTTATCCACATCCAGTCCTGGCTATAAATGAATGGGATGATTATCTTCCGAGATTCAGAGGAAGCAAGCATGACCATCCTGGTGAGAAAATATTAAAATTTCATATATGCATGCTTGAACATGGCTTCTTTCATGAGGATGTCTTGATCAATATGTTCAAATTTTCTTTAGAGGAAGATGCTCATGAATGGTGTCAATCTCTCCCTGCTACTAGTATCCATTCTTTGAAGGATTTTCACGATTCTTTTATTTCATATTACGAGAAGATTTACCTGTCTCATCTTATTTTGGATGACTGTTGTAAGAAGTTTGCATTCCACATCCAGCAAATGATAGATTCTTCCTCATGTGATGAGTCTGGTGAAGATTTGATTGAAAGAGAAAGTGAGGATAGAAGCGAGTATTTTGCAAATGTGGATGAAATCTTTTCTCTTTCTATTTCCTGAGAAGACGGCCTTCCAGATATGAGTGTTGATAGTGTTGATGATTGCATAGCCATAGATGTATCATATTTTGCCCCTGATTCACATGTTGTCTCATTTGTAAAAGAAGAGATAATTGTGGAGGAGGATTCTTCTCTTTTCCTTCAAGAGGTTTCCCATGATGCATTTTCACCTAGGATTGAAGAGAAGAATCAAGAGGTCGCTCATTTTTATTTGCAAGATAAAAGAGTTCTGCGCTCACCCATCTTTGATGAGTACTCAGATGAAGAAGAGAAGATCCCTACCTTACATTTTGTTGACTTGGGGAGCAACCAGCCTGTGTATGACAGCTATGAATCGGATTCCAATGTGGATATGAAGGATTTCCAAGACCATATTACAGATCCTTTTCCATTATTTAGTAAGGAAAAGAATTGGGTGGAAATCAGCCATCCTGTGCCCACATAAGACACTGAGCAGCATGTTAGGGAGAAGCACCCTTTCATTGATATACATGAAGAGCTTTCTTGCCTTTAGTTGGCTGACATTATCAGAGTAGACAAAGAGGAAGTGGATAAGAAGCCTGCATCATCCTTTCACTCACATGTTCTTGCCATGGACATTCAGCCAGATGTGAGAAATTGTAAGACAGAGCATGTTTTTTTGTTACCAACCCAGTAAGTTTTGTCCCCTATTTTATGACCCTGTAGGGGAGTACATCGAGTTGCTTTTTTTCCAGGTATCAAAGCCTCCAAACTTTATCTTGCCTTCAGCACTAAGAGGAGAGCTGAAAAATGTAATCGTTTTGTTGTCACAGTTTCATTATCTTTATTTGATCAGTGACAAAGTAAACAAGTTTTCAGTTAGGAGGTTACTTGACTGGCTCTGGTGGAAGTCCACTTTCACCTAGCACTTTGTAAAAATCAGTTAGTCTAGGAGTGTACATAAATAAGCTCCTTCTGGAGCCCATGTGTTTTTTTTCATTTTTAATAGAGTAGTGTACATATCTCCCCATTTTCTTCAGCGGAAGTTTTGAGCTAGACTCCATAACCCAACAACTAAGGCACTAGAACTGCGCGTTCTTGGCAGCTCAGAGGGAGCATGCCATCCCCTGTGGAGCCAAATGTTATCACATAGGGTTGTCATGGCCATAGGTGTGTGTCAATATACTTGAGTTTGTAGTCTTGCCCCGTCTCTATCCTTTTTGTAAACCAAATCTTAAGTTTTTCCCCCTTCAGCTTGTAAATCGTTCTTTGTTTTCCTTTGTTCGTTTGTGCGCCCTCGCTTTCCTTAAATATCTTACCTGAGTGAAATATTGGCCCCAAGCCCCTCTGTTTTATCCAAGTGTGAGCACTCGCATCCTGTGTTTCAGTCACTAGTCTCCCTATTTTCTCAGCTTACAGCTAGTCGTCCAAATCCTTGATCGTGTAGGCTGCAGCCATGAACACAAAGCGCAACTTTCTTAGCAATTTGTTTTAGGATTGAAGCATAAGCAAAAGGTAGTTTTAATATTTCAATGGTGAAGATTCCCAGAAAAATCCAGATCAGTGGCTCACAGGCATTTGGGAGTGCCAACTTGCGCGAAGTATAGCACCAGAGAAAAAGGCCCTGAAGTGAGTATGAATCGTTGATCTTAAAGGGGTCAAGTGGCAGTCGATCCAAGCCTTCAAGTAAATGAGCTTCGGGAGATTTTAAATGAGAAATTCTTAGAAGTCCCAAAGGCTTGAAGAGTCGAAGCCGCCAAAGCATCGAATTTGTTGAAGCCACTGAAGTTGTCGAAGGCCCGAAATAGATCTAATTCGTTGATCAGCAAGAGTCACACGTCATCAGATCTATCACTCCAGGAGTTTTACTTCATGAGTTTTAAAATGAGAAACATTACAAAGTCCCGAAGGGACAAAGCCCAAAGTGCCAGAAGAGAATCTAAGCCATCGATCAATAGGAGCCACACGTCGCCAGATCCTTCGCTCCGGATAAAAGTAGTAGAAGACAAATGCAGTTTGAGAATTGAAATTCCCGAAGGCCGATCTGTGAAGCAAATCTTGACTATTGTTTTGAAGGGGAAGATCTGATCCATCAATCTAAAAAGTGCCAGAGTTGAGTCGTTGATCAGAGGGCCTAATATTAGATCACAAGATCAACGATCACGCAAAATTGTGGGTACGGAAGGTGCGCATGTTTTAAAATCTCAGGGGTGGGCCGCAATCAGAACCGTGGTTTTTAGAAAGGGGCGCGTGGTGGTTCATGGTGAATTGCGGGGACAAAAGCGGTTTGCTTTCAGACCACCCTTGGTAGCGCCCGTAGTCGTACAATTGTGTAGGGTCATGGCCCTAGGAAACATTGAAGATGGAGTGATGGAGAGGAGTTGCGCCAAAGGTCGAAAGCGACCATATTTGTTCATAGAAGAAGATCTGCTTGGCCTCGAGGCGTCGAGATTGACTCAAAGAAGTCATGGGCACCGCCTGGAACATTCATGGGTGTCAGGCCTTGTCCTGATCCCAATGAAGGTAGTTAATGGAAATGGGGGCGATGGTTGAGACCTCGTCTCACCCCATAAATGGAATGCATGGAGAAAAGGGTCGTGGGGGCGATTATCAATCCAAATCTCACTGGTGGACAGATTTTCTCGTAGAAACCACACTGATCCGGGCTCTCGTCTGACGTAAGAAGGCCTGCACAGTCTCAAAGGGCAGGCGTCAACTGAAAAATTTGAATGCAATGGTTCGATCACACTCCTGGTGGTTGCATCATTCTGAGTATAAGTAGTTAGTTCTGATATTTTTTTAAAGGTTGAATGGTTGAGCTAGGCTCCCTGCTATTGTAATATTTTGATGAAGAACACTGATTCTTTGCTTATGTCTTGATTTGAGACTTCTTGATTAATCTAACTCGTCTTTCTTACTCCATCTTATTTGCCTCTGATACTGAGAGAGTTTATGATTGACTGATTCATGTGGATTTTTGTGACTGTATTATGATGAATGTTTGATTATAATGATGTTACGATTTCTTTCAGTTTCCTTGAAATTTGAATCCAAGAGGATCTTGTGTTTAAGTTTTTCTTCCATAGGCTGCTGGAAGGCCTGATGTTCACGGCAGACCTCTACACTTTTCTCACCAAATTATTCTTCCTACTCACCTTTACTCCAACTTACTAACTGAAGTTGATCCAAGACGTCAATTTCTTGCGCATACCAGTCCAGATTTCTGAGTTAGAACGTTATTTTCATTGAGTCTTCTCCATTTGGCCTCTTAAAACTCATTTACATTTACTATATAAACTGATGGGTACTGGGCTTTCCTTGTATGCAATCTGAGGGTGACTTCTAGTGCTAAAACACTCGAATACCCTCGTCAACAACTAGGGAACACCCCCCAACCCCCGCGTCACCTTTTCACAACTCTACGCTTTCTCTTTACTTGCCATGTTCCTTGGGTAGAAATGTCACCACCCTACTAAAGAGTTGGTCTAGGAAACTACTGATAAAACCCCTACCTCCAACCTTTGAAACAGGTTCATCAACCTTCAACCCAATGTCAAAATACTCATGCCTCACCTCACTTTATCCAAACACCTTGGATTGCACCCAATTTGTCGAAAGCAAAGGAGTAATGGCTTTGGTGACAATATTAAATTCTTCTCGCTTTGATAAACCAAAAAACCCCAGATACAAACTGAAAAAATCTTGTACATATCCAAATCCAGTACAAAATACTGACTAGAATGACGTTCCCTCCTATCGACCATAAAAATGGATCCCCTCTGGTGCCACCTCATCCTCCTGGAGACTACCAAGTAATGACGTGAATACTAGAGAATGTACAAATATTAAATCCTATGATAGTGTATCATATGTATAAATTAATGATTGGATAGAATCCTCCATCGAGATGCAATCGGACCTCATTACCACCCTGAGTACAAGCCACCAAAACCCTGGAACCCTAGCCGCCATTTCAACTCATCCAGAGTGTGAAGGTGAATCTATATTTTCTCATTAATGATATTTTCCATGTAAGCTCAACTCCAACTCTAATATCATATTAAAATATTTTTTATTTTGAAGCTTCCATCGATGTTTATTTCTTATCAAAGGTTAACTCATCATCAATATCCCTTATTTTAATATTTCTTACTTTAATATTTTTCACAACATGTTCTTGTTTTCACAATGACTATCTCCCAGTTCTTACCCTTTAAATCTACATTTCAGCATACTCTCTTCAAATTATTGAGCTTTTGTTGTCCCTGGTAATGGGTGGAGTACCCACTCAAAATGTTGGACATGTCAAAACTTCCTACATAGTTTATTTCTAGAAAGTTTTATGGAAACTACAAAGTGAGATGTTTGACCTTGTAAGTAGTTACGTGCCAATCATATTTATTTCTTTTACACACACACACACACAGATATTTATATTTATATATTTAACTCCTCAATAACTCCATGCATAGTTATCCATGGCACGTGGTTGGCCTTGGCATGCGTCTTTAGCATTGTGTCCAACCCATACGATGAGGCTAGCTTCCCTCAACCCCACACATGAGCACATAGAAGGTCATTGTTCAATCTCTCCTTGTCTTTATATTAAGCATATTGAGAGAAAACTCTTGAAAAAAGGAGAGGTTCAACCCAAAGTTGTTAACAATGCGTTGGAGCCATTGTGTAGTTGAACATCGTAGAGGATCATGGTGCTAATGCTAAAGCACTGATATTGACCCTTCAAACATCATTGTGCAACAATGGAACTAACATGATAGTGTGAGTAGATTTAAAATGCATTCACATTGTATAGGAGATAGAGGAGTACTAAGCACATAATCAATTTGTCTGCATGTTGCAAATGGTCCTTGTGGTGATTGTTGGAAATTTCCAATAACATCTCACATCCTGTTGAATTTTGCATCATCCACAACTTCTTGATTGGTGAATTATTTCCATAAACATATTTCTCTTCTATTGATTCCATTTAATTTTCCCTCTAGATTCATTTAATAGAAGAGGCAAGAAAACCTTCATTTAACAAATTCGAGCCATATAATTTTAATCTCATGTTATGAATCTCTACATTATAATGAATTATGGGAAAGCAGTCCACAGCTTGTTGTTTTGGTTCATATTTTTGCTTACTTTGGCATCAATTAAGGAAGATTCATTTAACTTTTCATCCAAAGCTAGGGTTGGGACTAGAGATTTGGTGGCATATTGTCCATTGAAGATAAGTACAAAGCTTGATGCTCACCCATGGATGCTTCAACAATGTTCTGGGCCAAACAAATATCAATGTTGCTAAAGCACCAATGACTTAATTGATATCCTTCACTTTTCATGGATGCACAACACCAGTTCCTTCGTCTTGCCTACCAACCACATGGTGACTTTATGCTTAAATTAATTCCAGTTGTAGTTACAAATTGGGACTGGGAAAGGAGAAAATATGTTTAGGAGTTGCAACGTGAGGTTTGAAAGCTTTGTCTCTGATTCAGGCACTACCTTGGTATTGACAATCTAAGGAGCTTTGAGAGTAGGGTGGATACTTCGGCATGAAGATTAATTTCAATGAATCTCACATGATATATCTTTAGTGAAACAAATGCTAAAGCACCATTGCTATGATGCTCCCTTCGTTGAACGAAGTATCTGGAAGAAAATTTGATTTTCCATTGTTTGTGATGATATATGTCAGCAGAGGCATCAATTATTATGACGAGCTTGGCTCAGAAACTGATTTCTTCCTTATGATCAGGGAGAATTTAATGACCTTGGAAACCAAGCCTAACATATAATATAGGGTTATGAAAACCTATTTCCTCACTGCTATTCTTGTCATAGCAATACTCATCGTTGGATTGAGCATCTATTGGCACCCAAAGTTTTGGGTAAAGGTTGCACATGTGCACTACATTTTTTTAGCACGCCACAGTTCTATGCGCAATCTAGCAGTTGTGCAGTTGTTGGCATGAGGCACGCATGCCAGTCCAAGTTTTTTTATGCGTGCAAGTCCAGGTTTTTCTATGTGTGCACCAGCCTAATGCGCGCCATAAATCAAGAAATACCGCATGCATGATGGAATCAAGAAAATAATCTTCGGGAAATCTTCCCAAATGATTACTCTGGCGGCATGAGAGATCATGGAATAGTTAAGGAATGAGATGGCAAGTCAGTTAAAACAGCCACTACTCCAAATAGGCGACCTGGACTGCATGCAAGTGGCAGAAGTGTGTGGGACTGGTAGTCTGCAGAGCAAGTGGAGCAGAACCGAAAGTGACTGAGCACTAGAGCAGAGAAGAATATAAAAGGGAGCAACGACGACAGAGAGAGAGTTACTTAGTTCATCAATTAGTCAATAGTTGTTTTCCATTCAATGGATTCACTCTGAGCTCAACTTTTGTGAACTTGGTTTTGTAACATCTGCAGAGCCTTAGAGAAAGCGCATGGCACTATGTAATGAAGTGTTTTGAGAATGTATAAGAGTGCAGGGCGTTGTTTATATCAATTGATGAGTTGCTTGATATATGTATGTGATTGGTTGAATGGATGTAATAAAAGTTGCAGTGATTCATGTTCTAGGATGTGTTTATCATATATATAATGAATGTATGTGTTATTGTTACATAGTGTTAAGTCTTAAGTAGAATGCAATGGAATGTATGAATGTCAACCTGAATGGACTCCCTATGTAATTACCCTTCATCACCAACACAAGACCAGATGGTCTCTTTGATTCTCATGGTGTCTCAAGTGAGACCTTCTTTAGTCTTTGACTGAATATCGATATGCCTATGCCTTGGGGTTTTGTTGGTCAATTCTGGATGAACCTTGGGTCTTCAACCCCCCAGAGTTAAGAAGGACATGCGTGAGCATGGAAAGAGCCAACAACATCTGACTCCAAGTGGCTACGAGGACATGCAACAATGTTAGGTGGATAACCCACAACTTCCAATGAACATGTGAAAACTTCCAAGCTTAAGTTTTTTTTCTACACTCTTCATCTTCTTTAAGGGTTTGGTCTATCCATCATAGCACAATTACATAGATAATATGAAGACTATTCGGAGATAGTGATGAGGATTAGAAAAGGATGTAGGTATAGAGATGAGGATTAGAGACATCGTTGTAGAAGAAAGATCGAAAAGGATTGGAAATGGCAATGAATAGTCGAGGTATCGTGTTAAAGGAATGAACTAAGAGTTTAAATAGCAAGTCTAATTGTTGTGAGGCAGTGAGGAGGTAGTGAAGTGATGAGGAGTTGGTGAGGCAATGGCAAGGAGGGAAGGTTGCCACTATGATCACATCAAACTGGGTGAGAAGAGCATCGAGTATAGTTACCATTCACTACATTAGTAGAGCCCGACTCACTACATTGTTAGTGCCTCCCAAAATGGCTAGTGATAAATTTGTTTTCTAAAATGATTTTTTAATTTTCACAATTTTCCAAAAAGAAATCACATACTCAAGGGAATAATGTCAAATCATATATTATTTAACCAGTGGAAAATTTGATCTTTCAAATTTTATAAATATGAAAATACATTTAATTCTATAAATAGATTCAATTAATATGGAATTTTGACCTTTGAGTATCGTTACAAAGTTGAGATGAATAAATAGAAAGTCAATGTAGTTTGACCACGAAGTGAAAACTATAGTCCCCGACAGAGGCAGGGACTAATAAAGTGTGTAGTGGGCACCTCTTACTTTGAATTTGGCCTTCCTTTATAACAATTCTACTTAATCCTTGTTATATTTAATCATTTGATTGTAATAATTTTTGGATTTCCTTTGTTGTGTTTCATTGATTATATTTATATATTCACATACATATATTTATATTATTTTAATAAGGTTATTTTTATCAACTGAGATATTAAATAAATATTTCACTTATTTAATAGTTGCACTTATATCTCAATTAATTATGCAATTTTATCCAATAATCATATAATTACATCTCCTTAATATTTCATAATCGATCTACATATTTACTATACGTATAATAGTATATGTGTGAGGATGTGCTTATGTGATCTCCTTAATATTTCATAATCGATCTACATATTTACTATATGTATAATAGTATATATGTGAGGATGTGCTTATGTAGTTATCACATGTAAGTTTTCAAATTTTTCCAATAATAAGAAATAAATAATCAATCAATCTTGGTTTATATGTATCGTAATGTGGGATGTTTATGAAACAAGCATTATCAAAATAAATAGGATCAAACAATAGTATTAACTAATAATGCCACACAAACCATCAAGTGATCTCTATTCAATCTCTCATCATCATAAACCTCAATTTTCTCCTCCTTTTGCTCAAATGATCTTTCTTGCCATGGCACGGGTCCCTTTGCTAAGATTAGTCTTTATAGGTCCCTCCTCATGGGATGATTGTACAACTTATCACATGGATGAGTACATTAGACATCCAAAGTCATAACATTACTAAAAGTATCTACTCAACTTTAGACATTGAAAATTGAAAAACTATTGTAAGGCTCTACTTGACTTTTAGCATCTTGAAAGGCTCTATAGCCCTTGACCTTTGAAAGTCTCTCAAGCCCTAGGTAATATACAAGTGTCAATTGGATGTAGCTTGAGCGGTTGTGAGAAAAAGTCATTACCCTCCCCACTTGGGTTCAAATCCCACTTTGTGACATGTTTGATCTTAATGAGCTAATTGTTAACTAGCCATATATAAGTTATTCATGGATTGATGACTTGGCCTTATGCCCTAAAGAATCTAGGGTTTACCCTGGGTACCATCCTCATAATGAGGGGAAGTGCTTGGGCAGTTTTCTATGGGATATGTTACCTATAAAAAATACATACACATTTAAAGTAACTATAATGCATCCAAGGAGGATGATATGGGGTACCTAAGGGGATAGTGAATGTAATGTCGTTATAATCATGGAATGGAATAGACCCACTTGATAGTTGGTGGATAATAAATAGGCCAATTAGGTAGTTAGAAAAAATAATATAATAATAAGGGGTAGTTGCCATAGGCCATGGGAATACTCATGAAAAAAGTATAAATACACGAGTATCATTGTATTGAGATATGTTGGATGTTGATTCTTGTAGCAAGCACAACTTGTGGAGAGATTTGTTCCATAAGAAGTATTTGATGGTGTTACCCTACCTTGAGGATTCTTCTCTATGTTCTTGTGTCTATTACCGTGTGGATGTATTTTGGTATTTTTGAAATTTAAGGGTTTTATCTTGTTTCTGATTCAATTTAATGGTCATAGATCACTACAATAACCAGTAAAAATTTTGGTGAGAGTATTATTTCGTCCTCGACTCATAATTGTAAATCCCGGTGGTAATCCTTCATGGTTGTGGGCTTCCACAAGGTGCATAATCAATAGATGCTTTGAATTGAATATATTATCCGATCATCTCATGCTCACAACATATCACATAACAATGAACTCATGTTCATCATAAATTGTCTTGTCAAAACACAATTATCAAACATTAATTAATACACATGCTACACCACGATTTCTAACAAACATATCAACTACATTCATGGAAATCCACATATAATAATTAATGAATCACACATCATAATTATAACAAATCATAATCAATATCATCATATTAATTATGTGAATGGAGACAATCTATAAATACATCAAAATCATTAAAATAACGTATATATAACCAAACATAATAGTGAAATGTATTATCTCACTCCATATCTAGATATCTAGTAAGTATCACAAGTGCAAATTGCATATCTAAACTATCACATACACATATTCTATTTCAAATATTTAAAATAAATAAAATAAATTAACAAAATATTACATATACCTCTCTTTCACATATCTTCCTTTCATAAAAATAAAAACAAAAACAATTTTAATTATATCTTATAAAATATAAATACATAATGTTTTTCTTTAAAAACCCACCATAGCCATTGATGGGATGTTTTTCTAATCATAAGCTAGAGAGAAGTATACCTCACATTTTATTTAACACCAAAGCAAGCAAANAACAATTTTAATTATATCTTATAAAATATAAATACATAATGTTTTTCTTTAAAAACCCACCATAGCCATTGATGGGATGTTTTTCTAATCATAAGCTAGAGAGAAGTATACCTCACATTTTATTTAACACCAAAGCAAGCAAAAAAATAGAAATGAAAAGCTTAACAAGTAACCAAAAACATTTACAAAGTTTTCCAAACCAACTTCCATTTTGGTTTTATATGATTTTTTATTATACTTTCAAAGTTTTATTAAATTACAAGTATGATTTGAGCATACTCTCCACAATTTATTAAATTACAATTATGGGCGTATTGGGAAGGTCATTTTGCGTTTGCATGAAGTTTCATAAATTGCAACATAAATCATAAAAACTATTTATCCATACCAATAAAAATTAAATTTATCTAAAATTTAGAATTTTAGAAATAATATATGAACGTGTAATAAGTATAAATTTTAGTAAAATGTAGATTTATAAAAACAATATATTAACGTGTAATACGTAAAGTAGAGAGTAGTTTCCTTTGCAAAGAGTATTGGTTTTTATTATTATTTTTTAATCAATCTTATTCAAGTTATATTGGAATCTTGATGTTACTAAACACAACCATACATTGTGATTGTCTACTTCCTTGAGACAAATTGATAAGAATATTAAATATTAAATATCAATCAAGTCACATGAACCAATACATAATCTAATATATCTAGATAAGCTACACCATGCAATTTCAAATCAAAGCTAGGGAATGCAATTTCAAATCAAAGCCAGGGAATAGATTCGTTATTGATAAATAGCATTTCATTAATCATTCACTAACATTATCTGGCCAGTGGAGTGAAGCAAAATTGCATTGTTTCACAATACAACCTTAACCCTAATGTTTATTGGTATTATTGGGACTTTAACTACAATGTTATTGATTAACTTGAAAGTTATTGCCAAGTTTAGGAACACTGAGGGTTGGTCGGAAGAAATTAATTGTAATATAGGAGTCAAGCAAGGTTGTCTCCTATCCCCTACCCTTTTCGTCATCTATATTGATAAGTTAGAAGATTGTTTGGAGGACGCGGGTTGTGTTGGCTCGACTCTCGTTAGTATAGTCATCATATTCCTTCTTTATGATGATGATATTTTTCTTATGGCAAAGAGTCCCTGTGACCTAGGTAAGCAACCAATAACCCTCACGGACTTCTTTTATAGCATGGGCATGACTGTGAACACTGACAAAACAAATATTATGATAATTAAATCCAAAAGGATCAAATACAATACTTTTTTTTATGACAACAATAGATTGGAGGAAGTGCCTTCATACAAGTATCTTGGAATCGATATCCACCACGAGCTCAATTGGAACTATAGCATTGAAAAAATGGTAAATGGAGGGTGGAAAGCTTATTATGGGCTCGAAAACAATTGTAAATCAGCATACCTTATATGGATGTGAAGTTTGGGATTGCACACTCTCGTCACTCCAGTTATCTTATATGGATGTGAAGTTTGGGGTTGCAGTATATCTAGATTATCCTAGAGAAAGATTGAATAGACCCAAAAGAATTTTATAACTTATAATCTCAAAATTAAGGGCAATACACCTTATCCTATCATCCTCATAGATGCAAGTATTTCCCCCATTGAGAACATTGTTATGATTAAATACCTAACGTACAAGAACAAGATAAACAACATGGATAACAAGAGGCTCCCCAAAATTGCTTCAAACTCTAGCCAAAACCACCAGCAACTCAAGCAGGGATGGCATAAAGATGTCAAATCTTGGCTAAGTCATTGGGGAATACAAAAAGAAACCATCATGCAGAATATCGATAATATTACAAATATTATCACTTCTAAATTTAAGGAGAATATGTGTTGTGATAAAGAATTAGCGAATAAAAGGAAATTAAGATACAACAAGGAGGTGGTCAACCCTAATTTAGAAGATCAAAATTACCTCTTAGTTTTGAAAAGTGCAAAGGAAAAAATCGACATTGCTAAAATAAGAACAAACTCTCATGAGCTACATAGTGAGATTGGGCACTGGACAAATCCCAAAACACCATGGGAAGAGAGAATATGTCACCTTTGTAACACTAAGCGGGTAGAAGATGAAAAACCCTTCCTCTTGGATTTCCCTTCCTATACCCATGTTAGATCCTAATTTAAAAATATCTTCCACATTATCGACCTTCCTAACCTCCGAAGTCATCAAAACTATGGTGATCTTGGAACGTTTCTCTCAATTATTTTTTAGCATAGAAATACAATTTTAAAGAAATTGAAGTAATCTCTTACCTTCTTAAAGTCCAATACACCAATTGGTCTCAATGGACATCAATCATCATCGTCATCATCATCACAATCATTGAGCAATTGTAGATTGAGACCTTGCATTCAGTGAGACAAATATTTGTCACACACACACACACATATACATACATACACACCATCACCAAATTACTAATGGTAATGGGTATATAGCGAAAACGTTTTAGGTGCTTATCCTAGCACAATACATGAAACATAGAGGCATATATCAAACAACTTTGAGGTGTGTTTCTTAGCATCACACATAAAACATATATACAGTCGCAGAAACAATAACAAGATCAATCAACCTTTATCAAACACCTTCTAGGTGTTTGTGCTAGTTGTGGTTGTACGTAGATAGATACAATCACACAAATAATTGATGTACGTAATTATATAGTTTATATGTTGGAAGTAGCTTGAGAATTAAAACACCCCGATTTAGATTCAATGTTATAATGTTCATACCTATATATTCATGAATAAGTATTGTTATCCCCCCCATGCCTAGGGGTAACTAGAAGAGATCATGTCTATTAGCATGAAATAGAGAACATGATCTACACCATGATGATGATGATGATCAGTATGTCCACAAATGGCAGCCCAAAAACCCCCCTCATTTTCCTCCTAGCACAGATCAACTAAGGCTCATCACATTCAAGAAACCTAGAGAATGGAAGATGGTAATATATTGTCACCATGAGGTATGTTAGTCCTTCTTTCATGCAAATTTTCGTACTTAATTCGTCAGGGATGTGGATGAGAATATTTGGTTGAAGTTGGATAATGGATGACTGGTTTGGGAAATTGTGTCATTTTCCTTGTTTCACCTTGGTGGTCAGCGTATGTGCCCTAGTCCCGTGTTGTCATCGCCTAGGGAAAAGGGGTACTATTGGGGGGCCCTCCCAAGGGTAACGTTTCGTTCCTACCATACTTAACACTTCACATCTTGGATCCTCTCATATTATACTAAACTTCAGCTAGGTTCATTCTCTCATGAGAAGAGGGGTTGAAGGCCCAGAGGTTGTTTCATGGCTACTATAAAAGAATAAGAAAATGATGTTATAAAAGAAAGTGAACATAGCAAAGCAGGACCACCAAAAGTTGGTCCAACTTGAGCTCTACTCTTTCAGTGCTCTCCCTGGTCCCAAAAAATTAATGCTATAGCTTGAAACCCTATATAAAACGAGACCCGTAAATTTGCAAATATAAATGAAAGCATGTGCTAGAAAAATGCAAAAAGGGGTTTGGAAAAAGGTGGCACACAAATATGGGGTAACTCAAGAGCAAGTGCACCCTCCACAAAGGTGCTCATAGAGATGGATTAGCACCATAAGCCATGAAGGAAACCCTGAAACCATATCACTTTCACACTTACTCTTGGTGGGTTTTTACTTTCCCTTGTCACTCTCTGGACCTATCCCTCTACCTGGGTTATTTTATTTCATGTCTAGGTGGCACACCTAATAGGGTTGGATGAAGACGCTCCCATACTTAAAATTGGTAACTCACATGGGGTCCTAGGCTGGTGTGATGTTTGAAAGGGATACTAAGGTGAATTATCTTACATGTCTTATACCTTAAGCTGCAACTTACTTTGTATGTTTTAAGGACTCATGTTTCTTGTGAACTTTGGCTAACGATGTTTTATACTTTGGCTTGTTTTGGATGGCCTTGAAATGGTTCTTGAGAGACGTCTTAGGCTTGTACTCAGGACATTGTGCCTTTATTGCAAGAATTTGGCACGTGTGGTGGAGAGAAGTGGGTCATCCAGTGACTCACCACCCTCAAACAGTGTCTCTCACATTCTCGGAAACTTGGACAATGGACAGATGGGATTTGTTTGAGTAGTTATGGTCATTATGCAACAAAAATGGGTTGGGTAGAGCATCCCAGGGTTTTTTTATGCATAGAGGGTAGAGGACATTGGAGTAGTAGGTGTTTTGACATCACATAGAGATGCAATTGCATCGCTCTCATCCCTAGACGTGGCCTTTGGAGGCCCTTGACGTCACCCTCTAGCCTTTGACATCATCTTATTGGCTAGGTTTTGGTGGATGGTTTGGTTCCAAAGATGATTGGCATGGCTTGGGGTGAGGACACACCTCACCTCACACTCTTTCACCATCAAAGGATGCCACTTGGCCTTTGGAGGCCCAAGGTTTTCCTTTGGAGGCATGACATCACCCTCTCCTAGCTTGACATCACCTTTCTTTAGAGTATGATGTCACCCTTTTTATGGTTTTATGATGTATATTTGTATTTTGGCATTATGTTAAAGGAAAATTAAGGGGTAGGCTCCACTTATTTTATGTTGTAGAAAAATTATGTGGACAAATTATGTTAGGCTTGCCTCATATAAAAAGGCAAGCCCTATTTTCATTTTTATCATCATCACTTTTCACCATTTGTGAGAGTACTTCTTAAATTTTCTCCCTCTAAGGGTTACTAGCTCTTCTTCTCTTATGTGTTATGCTTTGAAGGTCACTTATGGGTGGTTTTTGCTAATTTTGGATGGGAATTTCTGCAATTAGGGTTTTATCTCTTGGTTTCTTAGATGAAGTAAGTGATTTTTTGCAATGTATTCTTATGTTATTAATATTTCATAGTAAATTTGTTATTTTACGCTAAACATCTTGCTTGGTGAAACCCTAAGAGAGAAACATAAGTGCTTCTTCCTCTCTCAAGGTGCTTTTTGTCCAAAATTTATGAAAGTATTCTTGCTAAGGTTAGAACCCTAAAGCCCTAAAGTGTTAGCACTTTAGGATTTTAGCCCTAAACTTTTGATATTTGACCTAATTGAAGCTATAAGAAGGGAGGAACAATTTCTAGGGCCCAAATTTTCTTGCACCCTATAAATCCTTCTCCTCAATATTCATAGCATGATGCCCAAATGTGCTTGCACCTTAGGGTTTGAATCCTACCTCTTGGTAGCAATTAGCTCAATTTTCAAGATTAGTTGCATTTGTTGTTATAAGACTCCATAATCCAATAAAGGCATTGATCTAAGAAGTTATTATCTTGGTGAATCGATTGATAAAACACTCTCTTTTGAAACTCTCAAGCTCTCTACTAACTTTACCAACACTAACATTGGCAAACTCATTATATTTCTTGTCGTTGTTGTAAAAGTTTACTACAACCATCTGAAAAAATTTCAATTTGTTGAATATACTCTTGTAAAGGTGGCCTAACTGATTCAGAAATTGCATCTAACAATTGGATAATGTTCTAGTGGATGTATGCTAAGTTTTCATGGTCAATTGTTGCATTTCTTAGCATTAATTGTTGCTATTGTTACAAATCATTTACCATTGTTATATAATTGTTTACTGCTGCAAATTTGTATCAGCAATTGCAACTTATCTTGTCTAGTTTCATAAGAGGTTGTTCTTGCATAATTTAGCTTGGAAATTGTTACATATATGTTCCAAAGTGTTCTTGTTTCGGGTAGGTACTCAAACAACTTCACACCTCTTATCTTTCCTTGACCTAGACTAATCTTTCGGTGATCAAGAGAGGGGGTGGTAGGCTTGGCTATGATACTTTATATTTGATCCCTTAAGGTCACCAGGGAAGCCTCCCTTGTGGTGGACCTCTTCTATCACTAAAACAAGGGAAGTTCTTACTAAGGTGACAGTGGCAAGTTCTTCCATAGTTACGCAAGATTTGGGATTCTTGTGTTGGGCTTTGCATCAGTAAAAATCCTGCGATAACATTTTGGCGTCGTTGTCGGGGAGGGTTGAGTCATTCTCCATAATGACATACATTGGGTGAACTTCTCCTAGAGCCCTTATCTTACAAGTTTACCCATAGACTCCATTGAGGGTAGTTCCCTCACCTTCCTTTTATGATCTTCTTTGAAGAATCATCTGGCGACTCCACTAACGTTTTCCAAGGTGTCATCCTAATCTCAAATTTGTGATATTGCGCATTTCCAAGTGATGTAATTATGGCACATTGGTCACTTTACAGAATGTTTCCCCTTAGGTATTGAAGATGTTCCAGGATACCCAAATCACTATTCTCTGGGTTGGGGAAAACAATTGTCCAAAATTTGATGGAGACCCGACCTTGGTTGTTACTCATTTTGTGAATTTCTTGAAGTGTGTTATGAAGATAGATATGATACACCAATATGTGCTAATAAGATTGTTTTTTCTATCTCTGGAAACAAGACAAAATGAATGGGTCCAGCATACTCTTAATCCAAAGAGTATATCTTCATTGAGGAATTCCTCAAAAGGTGGGCCCTGATAACACAAACTTATGAAGACACACTCCATGATCTCATGGTGGCCCTCCAAAGGCAAGGGTTATGTTCTATCCTTGTTGAGGAAGATGAAGAATCCATTAACGAACAAGAGGTTGAAGAGAAGATTCATGAAGAGGGTTACCAATCCCTCGAAGAGGAGAAAGAATTACCTCATGATTCCATTAGAGACAACAAAGATTTGATTGAAGAACGAGGACCTGAAGAGGTGAATCATGAGGAAGATCACCAAATACATGAACATGAGTTTCCTTGTGAATATGTTGAAGAAGAACACTTTGATAAAACACACCATGTTGAAGACCTAATCAACAAAGAGGCTCCTCATAAAGACAAAGCCCAGGTATTTGCTCCTCTATTTGATGAATCCATCCAAGCTTTTTTTCCTTCTACACGTGAGGAAAATAACGTGGAAAGTTATACTCATTTTCAAGGCTTTGATGTTGCTCTATTCTATGATTCAAAAAATGAAGAAGTGCTAGAGGAACCCTTGGATACATTATTCCCTTCTTACTATAATGAAAGTGATGATGTGATTGAAAATATTGATGAGTTTATATATGTTGGGAGATGTAAATTGGATGTGCCTTGTTATGGCTTTAATGGAGATCACATTTATGATATTGAAGGTTGTTTTCAATTATTTCCATTGGAATAGCCATATATGATTGTTACTAATGTTTGGCAACATGAAGATGACATGGTTATAGATTTGTTCCAACCACCTAGGGATAATTTATTGCAACATTCTCATGATGATTTATGGTCTTATCCTGAGGGGTTTGATACATATTCTTTTGAGCACTTTTGAGCACATGATTGGCCTAGAGCAGGATTTTTGTGATGAGAGTTTCCAACCTTTTCCCTTTTCACCTTTCCAATCCACTATAGACATGGTTGGGAGTTTTCCTCATGACAATCATTTTCCTATAGAACAAAATTGTTTTCAACCTATGGTTTGTTGTAGTCCTTTTCAGTTTCACACACAAGATCAACAAACTTTGGGTTGGGTTTTTTTCTCTAGGCCTAGTTTGATCCCTTACCCTACTCTCTCTCCTTCCATGACAACCTTAGAGTTTAACTTAGGTTCCTTCTCATCCTTTCTCGATCTTCAAGTGTTAGCTTGGTAACTGGGGATGGGGATCTAACTTTTCCTAATTCTTTTGGCCTTGTCCTAGGATGGATAAGGCAAGGTTGTGGTGATACCTCTTTGCATGACCTTGTCCCACCCTCCTGCCTCCATGAGTTGGACTTTATGACTAGTTATGGTATGGTGTATATCCCAACTCATGATATTTCTGTGCTTGACTTATCCTTGTTTTGGTTCGTGATGAAGCACAAGGGTAGATATTCTGATACAATGTTGGAATGGTTTTACTGGTTATATGATTATACCTAGCATTTCAACTAATGTTGATTAGTGTAGTTTAAGTAGGGAATTTGCATCATGCATTCATGCTAGTGTAGTGTAGTGTATTTTTATATTGCATTCTCATTTGCATATAATGAATACATGTTAGAAAATTGCACTTAGTCATTGTATGCTATTGCTTTATCATTTTGTAGTTAAAAAAATATATTTTTTCAACATGGTTTTGGATTTACCACTGACAGTCGGTGGATCACATCCACTGGAAGATACTTATAAAGGATGTTGTCATTTGAAGTGGGTGAAAGATTGTAGATATTGGATGATGAGATATTTTGAGGTTCTCATGTGCTCTACGGTGAGCACATGTCCCCATGTTGGAGCCAAATTTTACCCCCCCACCCCCCGTGCCTAGGGGTAACTAGAGGAGATCATGTCTCGTGGCCCACAATGGTGAACATGATCTACACCATTATGATGATGATAAACATGTCCACATATGGAAGCCTAGTATCCCCCCTCATTTGCCTCCCAACACAGATCAACTAAGGCTCATCACATTCAAGAAACCTTGAGTATGGGAGATGGTAAGCTATTGTCACCATGAGGTACGTTAGTCCTTCTTTTATGCAAAGTGTTGTACTTAATTTGTCAAGCATGTGGATGAAGATCTTTGGTTGAAGTTGGATAATGGATCACTGGTTTTGAAAATTGTTTCAATTTCCTTGTTTCACCTTGGTGATCAGCTTATGTGCCCTAGTCCCGTGTTGTCACTACCCAGGGAAAAGGGGTACTACTAGGGGGGCCTCCCAAGGGTAATGTTTTGTTCCTACCATACTTAACACTTTCCATCCTAGATCCTCTCATACCATATTAAACTTTAGCTATGGTCCATTCTCTCATGAGAAGAGGGGTTGAAGGCCCAAAGGTTGTTTCACAACTGCTATAAAAGAATATGAAAATGATGATAGAAAAGAAAGTGAACATAGCAAAGCAGGACCACCAAAATTTGGTCCAACTTGAGCTCTACTCTTTCATTGCTGGCCCTGGTCCCATAAAAGTAACATTATAGCTTGAAACCCTATATAAAAGGGGACTCACAAATTTGCAAATATAAATTAAAGCATGGACCAGAAAAAGGAAAAAAGGCAAAAAAGGGTTTGGAAAAAGGTGGCACACAAATATGGGGTAACTCAAAAGCAAGCACACCCTCCACAAAGGCATTCATAGAGATGGATTAACACCATAAGCCATGAAGTAAGCCCTGGAACCATATCACTTTCACACTTACTCTCGGTGAGTTTTTACTTTCCCTTGTCACTCTAGGGACCTATCTCTCTACCCGGGTTATTTTATTTCTTGTCTAGGTGGCACAACTAATAGGGTTGGATGAAGACCCTCCCATACTTAAACTTGGTAACTCACATGGGGTCTTGGGATGGTATGATGCTTGAAGGGGATACTAAGGTGAATTATCTTACATGACTTATATCTTAAGTTGCAACTTAATTTGTATGTCTTAAGGACTAATGTTTCTTATGAACTTTGGGTTGTTTTGGATGGCCCTGACATGGTTCTCGAGGGATGTCTTGGGCTTGTACCCAGGATGTTGTTCCTTTATTGTAGGACTTTGGCACGTGTGATGGAGAGAAGTAGGTCATATAGTGACTCACCACCCTCACTTGGTGGCTCTCACATTCTCAAAACCTTGGATGATGGACAGATGGGCTTGGTTTGAGCAGTTATGGTCATTATGCCACACATATGGGTTGGAAGCCCACATGCTGGGTAGAGCACCCCAGGGTTTGTTATACACAGATGGTAGAGGACATTGCAGTAGCAAGTGTTTTGACATCACTTGGAGACGTGATTACAGACCTCTCAGCCCTAGACATGGCCTTTGGAGGCCCTTGACGTCACCCTCTATCCTTTAACGTCATCTTCTTGGCTAGGGTTAATTATGATATTTTTTTTATTTTTAATTAAGATTGAGAATTTACTTCTCCTAATCTATTATTGAAATTCACAAGATACATATGTATCTGTTGTGTCAAATTTATGGATGTACACAGTTTACATCTATAAATTTAACACAACATTATGAAGAACTGTGAAAATCTGTAAAAATCTACTTACTCTAATACATATCTATTTATAAAAATCAATATGTTCTTAAACATGTCAATGGAACTATACTTTTGAACATGTTATTTTGAAGATTTCCTATTTAAATTAAGTAGTAAAGTTAAATTCCCATACATATATATATAAACTTTAGATTAGAATTTTAAAATATTAAAATTTAAAATAAATATACAAAAAATTAAAATATTAAAAATGTAGTGCAATAAAAGTAAGGATAGAGTCAAAGAAATGAAATAGAAAGGGACAATTGTGAACCTTTTCAAATAAATGAAATAAAACCAATTTTCAAATAAATGAAATAAAACCAACGAAGTAAAATGGACAAATAAATGAAATAAAACCAACAAAGTAAAATGGAATAATATGTTTTTTAAAGGACCCAAACACTTCGAAATTGTATATTGGAAATTCAGTTAATACTTGATGCCTAGTTTATATAGATAAATATAAAACAATCGTGGAATTTTCAAACAGTCTGTAAACCATCTGATTTCCACCCGATTAACAAAGGCCAACCATACATTACATGCCTTTGTTTTTTCACATATGTTAATAGTATATGTCAAATATATGAAGCTGTAGAGTTAAAGCCAATTTAAACTTTGGTTGTAAAAGTGTTTTTTTTTATAGTAGAAAATTAGCTAAATTATATTAATGAAAATATAATTTTTTACATCTTCAAGATTTTATTGATATTCAGAGTAGTATACGTCCAAAGATCATGTTCAAAAATCATATCACAAATATCTCAGAAAGACAACAAAACCAACACGCATGATGTAAAAGGAGAAACAAAACAAGGCTAAAAACCCCAACAAAACCCCGAAGCACCTCAAAAAATCTAGCTTAATGCACCAACGTGCACCCGTAAGCAAGCCCTCGAAAACACAAAGATAGCACCGACAAGGAAACGGAGCCGCACCCGAACAAGTAGATGCAAGCAAGCATACAAAGCTCGACCACCAATCATCGCCTTGGCCCCTAGATGCACGCCACAGAGTGGCCGCTTCCAAAAATAGAAGGTTACCCAACTGTTGAGCACCAAGCCTCCGTCGTCGTCGTCGTCGCCCTCAAAACCTCGAAGACCCTCGTTCACTCGCTCTGGAAAGGTCTGCCTCGACCTCTAGATGCCACCACTGTAAGGTCGCAAACCAACCACAAGCCCTTGTTCGTTCGATCTGGAAAGGTTCGCCGCAGCCTCTAGATGTTTCCACTAAAAGGTCGCAGCCAACCGCAGATGGTATACCCTACTTCTGAACTCGGAACCTCCACCGCCGCCACCACTCTCGTTGGAAGGGAAAAAGCCCGCACTTCTACAAAGACACCAGGGTTACGACTAGTAAAACCTAGCCATAGAGCCCGCGGGGAAAACCTAAACCGACTCTCAAAATCACCAAAATTGTCAAATCGCAGAGCTCCCTGTTCCTTCTTATCCCAAGAGACAGAATTTATTTCCCAAAGTTTAATAGTTAAACATCTTGTAGAAGTACTTGGAGCAACTGTTTTCAAAGTTTTGTGAAACCAATAATAGAGTATCCTTCAAATGGGAAACAATAAAAAGAAACACACACGATGCAACTTAGATTCGACCACACTTCCACATTTATTGTTTTGAAAATTAATTGGGCTTCAAACCGTTCCTATATATATAGGACGAATTGAGAGCTAATAACTTATTAATGTTGTTTTGTTACCATTTATGAATTTAATAGCCACTTAGAATATAAAAACTCCTCTTGATGCGTCGTAATCCACAATTCCATATTATGCGAATAAGCTCATGATTATGGAATTCATTATTTTGATTTAGGTCTTGAAATTTTCATTTACAAATCCATGTCAAAGTTCATGCATTACATTAGCATGCTTAGATCATATAAATTTTCAGTGTTAAGAAGTTGTAAAGCCAATTTTATTAGTTTAAAAAAAACTAATTTCCAAGTCATTTTTGAAAATTCTATTACAAATTTAATATAGCAAGATGAAAAACAAACTAAATATGAAATGCATGTCAATAATTATTATTGTAATCTCATTCACCAAAAGACGAACCCAAGATTAATTTAAGAGTTTGGATGCATCATTAGTAAAGTGCAACACTATTTTAATGTTTTCAATAAATGCTTTGACATATTATGATACATGCCAAGTAAGAATGTGAGTAAGTCCTATCCATCCGTTTTTGAGATGTGTTTTAACACCTTCTTATAGTTCTTTTTAATTTTCTTTATATTATATACTATGTATTTGGAGTCCCTTTCTTTGTATATATTGTTTTGAGTATCAAATGATGCTGATGAATCAAAGAAGTGACATATGCATTGTGATTAACAATAATAACTTAGATATGTGGGATTTTAGTGTTAATCTCAAAGCGATGGTTTCCGATAAATGTTCCTTATGATTGGGACACCAACATGTAAATTTTTGGCATGAAAGTTGGCTCTCAAGGTTTATTTTTGGTGGATTGATTTGACTTCAATTTATTTGTTGTTAATTTTTTGACTAGCCAAGTGAAAAAATTGTCAAGGATTTCCAGACTTGTTGAATTTCTCAACACTCTAATTGTGCAAGGAACAATCGAGACAACAATTCACAAAGGAACTTATAATGTGTATTTGTTCAGGAATTATGTGGGAGGCCAAAGTTATGTCCATGTTACTAAATATAATTTTAGAGGGGAGCTTTGCACTGTGAAGCAGATTGGTCATGTTGAACCTCCCTATGTTCTCTACTCTAGGATGTTTCCATCTCCTCTACATAGCCTTATTTCAAAGTTTTCAGTTTCCATCCCCTCTAAGGAGTGTTATTTCAAAGTTTTCAACATGATACTTGAACTATTTTGCATTCGAAGGCCATGTTATTACTCAAACCCTAACTGACTGAATTATTATTTCAAAGGAGGGAAGACTAACATCACTTATTATTTCAAAGGAGAGAAGACTAGTAATGTGCTACTATGAACCTAGTGGAACAAGACAAAATCCTAGATCCCATTGCCCGTCAAGGACCTTAACGCAAGCTAGGGAACGGTATTGACAAAGATGGTTATCATCATGAAGAAGGGTTTGTTGATGTTTGAGTATGTTAGGACCGAAACAACAACCTCATGAGGATATGAATCCCCTTGCGTTTTTATAGAGGTGGTACTCCTCTTTAAGTTTTATTAAAAGATTTTCTTTGAAATTTTCGAGACAATATATATATATATATATATATATGGGAGAGTGCTATATAGCAAACTCCAAAATATTTATCGCTCAATTAAGATAAAAATGATGAATATACACCAACAGTTCCTGAGAAAAGGACCAGGAACTTTCATTCATAAGATGTAAAATTGGCAGAAATAATATATACATGCTATGTATTATAAGAAATAGAAAACAAATCTCACATTCATCACATTCATAAAATATTTTTTATCACATTTATAGGAAGAAAACAAATAGCCCATATATTAGAGAACCTTAAAAGATTTCTTCATTAGAATCAAAATAAGATTTTGATGAGTCAATTTCAAATATCTTATCCTCAAATACTTAGAGTTTAAAGATGTAGTCAAAATTAACCCTGAATTGGTTTTCTAGGATTTTCTAAAAAATGATAAAGTATTTACAGTCTGATTAAAATTAAAGCATTTGTCCAAAAGGACTAGGATTGGGGATCGCGTGGACCATAAAATAAAAAGAAGAGAAGAGAATGGAGTCATTGAATAGAATCAAGAGCAANATATATTTGATTGTTGCAGTTATATGACTGAAATCAATTGCTTTTGTTGGACCCTCAGTAATCTTGATTATAGCCCTTTTTAACTATTCTCCAATATATTCTCACAAAGGAGCAATGATCACCTCTTGTTTGACTTTTATTTTGAAAAAATCATTCTCATATTCTCTATAGTAAATTGATAGATTTTGCAATGTAGTTTCAATATCCTCATTTCTATTGGCATATTCAACAAGCCAATTATCAATGTCATCTTTAGTATATTCAATCATACTATTGAACTTCTCTATTAATAAGTTCTTTAATTTTTCCATGTTTTCTTCAAATCGTTGTCTTGTTTGAAGCATTGAGTTTGAGATTAGCTTTGGATCTTCTACTTCAATGGTGTTGCTCGCAAGATCTAATCCATTTAATTTAGAATAATCTTCAGTATTTTTGTATGTTAAGTCATTGAATTCATTTAATAATTTCCTTAATACATTAATTCTTTGAATCCAACATGCATTTAGTTGATTTATACGAGAGCTTGAAAAGGTAAGTATTCTTGTTTTATTTCATATTCAGTGATTGTTGAGACCTTTATAATGAATGTAGTAAGTCCATCCTTGAAAAATCCTTCATGATTTTCAATGTCAGCTTTCAAATATTCTGAGGTATTTTGAATCCTGGAACCAAGAGAAACAAAGCTACTTGCTAGATCCCATGTATTTAAAATAAGAGACGTCGTTTTCTTGATATTGTCTTCAACATAACGCCTGGTTGCAACAAGTAATCTTGAGGTCCCTTTTAATCTTATACTTGACTCTGGAGTTTTCTCAAATTTCCTGCCAGGTTGAATTGTTGCAACAAGGGTGGCTAATATTGGTGGAGGCATTAGAGTAAACTCTTATTCTTGTAACCTTTATTTAAGTATGGAATTCTTAGCTTCCATATCATCTATTGAAATATCCAGAGCATCTCCTATAACCTTATGAATCTTAGTGATACCATATGGAAGCATTTTACTAAGGTTAAATGTAGAACAAGTTTTTCCCTTTTTATTTTTTGAAAGGGTTCTTTCAAAAATCAATTTTCTTGAATATTTATCAAATAAAGCATTATGTACGCAAAATGATTCTTCTTCAAAAAACTCTTCGTCTTGAATAGCGAGTTTGGCCACAAATTGTATATTTTCGTATACTCATTCTTCATCATCAAGGAAATGGATATTTTCGATATCAACTTCTAAATCCATGTCTTCGAGAGGGATATCGCTCTCAGGTATGTGCTCTTCAATTTCCTGTTGATAATTAGTCTCTTTCTTTTTACTTGCAATTTGTGAGACTTCTCCAATTTTCCCCGAGGAGGGTTTGTATCACCTCCATCATCTAAATTATTCATTGAATGTTTTTTCTGTTGATATGTTGTAGACTGAGAATTCTTTTTGGATTGCGTGCTCCTTTGGGAAATAATAGAAGAATGAAAATTCTTTTCATTAGAGGGATTTCCTTTTTGCTTATATTAATCTGTGGTATTGATGATGATTTCAATATCACATGATTTCCTTTCAATACATTCAGTCAAAGGATCATGGTTGTCTCCTTCTTCTTCTCCAAATATAAAAGTATTAATAAGTGTATTATTGAATCCAATTGATACCATGTGATCATGAAAAATATGATTAGGGTCAAAGCCCTTAATCTATTTTGAAAATTTCATGTTATATTAATCAAATTGTGTAGCATATTCATCAATATTAATAGTTCATCTTAGAAAGATTTTGTCGACCTCCCAAGGTAGTGGGATAAATTGCTTCTTCTTTTTCTCATAAAATAAATGCAAACAATACTTGTATTGTCTTGCCACTTCAAGAACAAACAATCTGTCTGGAACATAGTAAGGAAGATAAAGGGGTTTTTCATGAGAGTAATAGATCCTTATAATATTGTTTTTCTCCATCTCTTCTATAATACCCTTCTTATCCAGAAAAGTTAATGCTTCATGTGACAATCTGGATGTATTTTCTCCAAAAACCAGCTTCTTAAAAACATACACGAATTCAGTATATACTTCATAAAAAAAGTGAGCGGCCTTTTGCTTCCATAGGGATTGATACCACATTGTGACTGGATCAATGTTACAATTTACCTTTTTCCCTATGTTCAATCCCTTGAAGATATGACAATAAGTAATAGTGAATATCAAGTAGGAGGCCATGTAGAACTTCTTAGTGTCTTTAAAACTTGATAGTTGTGAAGAAATTTCAGTAGAGATAATTTTTCCCCAATAAAAAATCGCTTGTTCGTGGATTGTAAAATACAAGATATAAAGAGCCAACCAAGGAATGGTTTCTGTAGACTCTTGTCCTGTAATTCTAAAAAAAATCCATGCTACTTCTCAGTAGGGATTTTCAATGAACTAACATAAATTATGGATATGTCCTCTGGCATTGTTGAAGGATCTTCTAAGTATTCTTGCAGAAGCTCTAATATGTTGTTCTTCTCCTTGAGGAAGCTTCCAGGTTCGTCTCCTTTGAATGTAATAGTCGGCTTTGGTAATCTTAGCATATTCCAAAAACTTGAAGGCACTAAAGAGATATGGGATCCATTGTGTAGTAGAATTTCCCTTCGATTTTGAATAAACTTATCAATGCACCAGGAGACTATGTCTTTGCAATCAAAAACTTCAGGAACGCATCCAACCAGATCAATGCTCGATGTCCAAGTCTTATTCTCATTTATTTCTGGTAGGGGCAATGTTGTGAAATACTAGTAAGACCTTGACCAGTGAAAACTGTAGTCTTCTCATGCGAACAGATTCAATGTATCTCCACAAAACTGTTGCTTTCTCATGGCCATTCTAGTGTAGTTGGCAAACTCTGCGTATAATTCCTTACAATATTGAAATAAAATATTCTTCAGTAATATCACTTAAGTCCTTTTCGATGGCGAAGTTAATAAAAATTAAATGATATTACCTCAAGAATTATGCAATCAATAATGACCTTTTCAAAATTCAATTAGCAGTTACTTTATGTAGGAATAGCATTAAATAGTTCTCGAGAAATGTGAAAAAGGTAAATGATATAAAATGGTGGGGTGGTGGGAATGGAATAAATGTGAGGATGAGTCCATGTTCGACAACATAGGTATTCTAACAAAGGACGAACACCTTCAGTAACCACTCACATAACCAGATCAAAGATCAACACGCCGATGTTTTCACATGGTAAAACCCCTATGAGGAAACATCCACGGCCCCAGCCAACACGGCCACTTGGAGCAGTTTATTAATGCAAAAGAAAAAGATTACAGAGAGATTTTACAAGATATTTTCTGACAATAAATCATCGGCAAATGACCCTCCAAGCTCTTTAAATAGATATCATGGACCAATCAGGTGTTAAGCCATGGATCAATGGTCGTTAAGATCGATGAGAGTATGAACCATCGGATCACTCTATGTTGGGAACATATAGTGACCATTGGATTTCCTAACTACAAATGCATACTAAAGAAACACACTTTTACCTAACGACACATTAGACCAAGTAGATCTTAACTAACTCCTAAGTGTCTAAATATCCTAATATCC
>SNQJ01S0029940.1:103465-113902 GCA_010110895.2 Picea sitchensis
ACACAAAATATATGAAATCTTTATTTCTTAAACCAAATATTTAAAGGTTGATATTATGATTATGATGATGATGGTGGTGGTGATTATTAACATCCACTAAGACCAACATTGGTTTATCGAGCCTTAAAAAGTAGGTAAGGAATTACTTGATTTGCTTTGAATTTTTATTTTTGTCCTTGAGAAACTTTAAGAAAAACATTTTAAATCACCATAGTTTTGATGAGTTAAAACGTTATGAAGGTTGGTATTGTAACAAATAGTTTGAAATTAAGATATATTGTGTGTGTATGGATGACATTTTAAGAGAAATTTATTTTCATCTTCAACCTTCTTAGTGTGAGAAAGACGACAAATTCTTTTGACCCACGACATTTTATCAATTTTCCAATGCCCTGTTTCAGTATGGATCTCATGAGAGTTTGTTCTTATTTTAGCAATGTTGAGTTTCTTCTTTACAATAGTTAAAACAAATAGATACTTCTAATATTTGGTTGATGAACTCCTTGTAATATCTTAATTTTCTCTTACTCTCTAATTCTTTATCTCCTGACAAATTCTCTCTAAATTTAGATGTAATAATATGTTTAGTATTATTTTTATTTTGCAAAATGACCTCTACCTCGATACCCAAATGATTTATTTTGAAGCAACCTTAGGAAACCCCATGTCTTCCATGTTGTTTATCTTGTTCTTGTATATCAAGTATCTAGTCATAGTAGAACTGAATATTGGAAGAGTTTTGCAGGTTTAATGGAGGCGGGGTTTTCTAGGTCTATCCTCCCTTATCTGACAAGGAGTAGAGTTCTTAATGGTGGTTTAGTAGTGTTTTTTGTTGGCTTGTGAATCGCAGGTTTAAATGGAGGGTTGGTGGAGGTTCTAAGACATGTGTCTTGGGGGTTTATTTAGCGATCCTTTCTCTTTTGGCGGATTGTAGACCTCGCAACCATGACTACTACTCCATCTTTCCTTTCCTTCCTTTTAGTGGGTTAGCACAGTCTCGGGTTACTGCTAGTTGTAGAGACGTCTCCCGTCTTTAACTGTAACAAGCAACAGTAATATCCGGGTGAAAGGCCTAGATTTGACAAGGGTCTTTCAATAATCTCTGTAACTGTCCCCTCCACTCATTAACTATGCTTTAATCCCGAAGTTTTGTTTTTTTTGCCATGATTCGACTTCACTCCTAAGGTGGAATACTATCAAAGGCTGGTGGAAGGTTTTGAATGGACTGTGGGGTCAACGCACTCATGGGTGTGACTGACGAGGAACTTTGGGAGAGGGAAGATTTATACTCCTCGGTGGATGAGTTGTGCAGGCGTAGTTTTAATGGGTGCCATAATAAAGACAACATTGATTCACCACCGGTAAACTCTTTGAAATTCACATTTCCTCAAAACACTAGTCAGAAGTTTTCTCCACAACATTGTTGTGCTTCCTACCGTTTACAACGCTGCTCTACAGAAGGTTTGGATAGCAAGGAAACCGTTGGTTTAGACTATGAGTGTATAGGTCAGGTTTTTAGACTTCCAGAAGTGGGGTTTAATTTTGTAGTGAAAACGAAAAGGGTTGGTGCTCAGACCGAGTATACATAGGGGGGTCGTTCACAGTTGAAGGGTGGTTTCACGAAGCACTATGCTAGAGTGTGGAAGCCCAAAAATACCAAGCATCGAATGGTAATGGGAGTTGATGTGGGACTAGAGGGTTCCTACAATCTCTCTATTTGTGCACTGGTGGGGAGATTCGCTTACAATTCATAGTGAAAAATGTTGATCATTGATTGGATGATGAGCAATTGGGAGCCGGTTTTAAGGTATTCGCCTGAGCTTTTGACCCTGGCATGAGGGTGGCTCGATTTCATGTTTAAAAAACCTTAGGACACCGAGTATATTTTGGGCAGGTTTTGGGGCTATGAGGGAGGGAGATTAATGCTAAAGCGCTAACACATATGCTTCAACCCGACAACTGAGTACTTCAACTTTCGCCATCTTTGGGTACTACTTTTGGGTCTTCCACTACAAATGTGGAATCCCAAAGCACTAGAGGCGATTGGTAATGTATTGGGTTGTTTCATCAAGGTTGATGAAGCCGCCTTACACTCACAGGATAAAAGAATGGAAATAGTGTTGGTAGAGGTGGATATCCACGCGGGTTTTTTGGAGTCTCTCGAAATTGAATGGTGGGGCCACCTTATAGTCCAGAGATTGGAATACCTGGGAATACCCTTTCTGTGTTCCATCTATAGGTGGACTGGTCACTTGCGAAAGGACTGTCGACCAACTTACAGGATGTCGGATTCAGAGGACTCTATGGAGGACATGTCTAAGGACCTCTATATGAATGTTGTGGATACACCGGAGATGGGAGATCTTGTTGCAGTGAGAGTTGAGGAAAGCCTAGGAAACCCGGTCGCTAACTTTGTCGATAAGTTTAAGTTACATTGCCCTTCTCTATATTTTTCTTTAACTGCTTGGGAACGAGACCATATGGATAATACCTTCTTGGCGGATATGACTTCCTCGCCAGTTATTGACTCGGGGACGTCTTCTGAGACAGAACCATGTAGTGATTAGGACTGACCCTATCCCCCTGCATGTTTCTACCTTCGAGACTCTAACAATGGAACAGTCTCCCATAACTACTGGCGAAGACCACAGCATGGTCCTGAGGAAAAGTGGATCTAATGTTAGTGATCCCTTGCTTGAGTGTATGATTTATTCATTGGTTCCATCTTTTAGGGAGGCTTCTAGTCCTATACCCATCCCGACCTTTCTGGGAAATGAAGCTTTTAACAGAACCGAGATTAGTGGAGATTTAGGGGCTTCTTCTAGTATAGGGGATGTTACAGGGAAGGACTTAGCTTGGTCACGGGGCTTGGGGATTAAGGTCTCTCCTATAAAAACTAGGAGTGCCCGTAAGAAGTTGGGAACAAATCTTTCTTTTTCTGCTCAGCATTTGGAAACAAACCTTGAACAGGGGGCACTTAGAGGCATGAAATCCCTTGCAAGGGCTAAGTCATGATCCTCCTCTCTCTGAATATAAGAGGGGTAGGAGGACCCATAAAAGCAGCCTCCATGAGAAGAATTTTTTCAAAAACTTCCTCGGACATTATCTTTCTTCAAGAGACTCTGGTAGCCAAGGATAAGGCTAGACACTTTATGAACTCTTTCTAACCTGAGTGGATGATCTGTGTTGTTAATTCTTTAGGGAAGTCTGGTGGACTTCTGGTGTCACAGCCAGAAGGATCAGACCAATACTTTCTCATTCTCCGTTTGAGAAACAATTGGGATTTCTAAAAGGGAGGCATATTTTAGATGTTATAGGTACATCCTAGGAGTGTCTGCACATTATAAAGGCCAAGAAGCTTCAAGCCATCATTCTAAATCTAGATTTAAAGAAGGCATATGATTGTATAAACTGGGATTTTCTTTGTTTAACACTCCTCCAAGGGGGTTTTGGTCTTCCTAAAACTAATTAGATCATGGGTTGTGTATCCTCAGCAGCCTTTTCCATTATGATCAATGGAGATTTGAACGTGTTCTTCCAGAGTGAAAGAGGACTACGAAAGGGTTGCCCACTGTCTCCCCTCTCGTTCATCCTTGTGATGGAAGGACTTAGCCTCTCCCTAAAAAAAGGCCAAGCTAAAGAAAAATTGGCAGGCATTAAGGTATCAAGACTAATAAATATTTTGCATCTTCTATTCATGGATGATATTCTCATTATGTCAAAATCTTCATTGGAAGAATGGCAGGAGATTAATACAATTCTGGATGTCTTTTGTGGAGCAACAAGGCTCCTGATTAATGTTCAAAAATCGACTTTTCTCCACTTTGGATTTCAGCGTGACACTCTTGATAATCTAAAAGAAGTTTTCCAGTACAATTTTATAGCTCTTTCGGAAGGGTTCAGGTATGTGGGTTACTTCCTAAAATCGGATAGTTACAAGGTGGAGGATTGGCATTGGCTTATTACAAAATTTGAGAAGAGAATTAATATATTGTGCAATCCATGGCTTTCTATTGGAGGTTGTTATGTGCTAATAAAGGCAGTTTTGGAGGGCCAGAAAGTCTATTGGATGGTCATGGCGCATATTCCATCTTCAGTACTCGATCGGATCCGTCAATTGGTTTTCTCTTTCTTATGATTAGGAGGCAAACAGAAACAGAGCTATCATCTATGGGAGACCATAGCACGACCAAAAAGGTTCGGTGGATGGCGTATGAGAAACATTTACAGTTTTTATAGGGCCTTGACGACTAATACGTTGTGAAGGTTTCTGATGAAAAGTGGCATTTGACATCGTGTCATAAAACTCAAGTATCTTCCTCATGGGTCAGTAATGAGGTGGTTGAGATCGACTTCGAGTATAGCGGTGCAAGGTTCACAAACATGGAGAAATCTCCTAAAATCATTGCTTTTTATTTTGTATTGGCTAATTTGGAGTCCAAGATCAAGGCATTCCATCATTATTGGAAAATATATGATCCTTGGAATGGGAAAAGACTCGATCCTATCTAAAGACCTAGTAACTTCTCTTAATCATAATTATTTTTATTACTTGTATCAGGCTAGTCGCGAACTACGCCCTGGCACGATTTGCTCTATTTGGATAGACAGTGAGGAGTTGGTCCTGGTGGGAGATATACCGATAGAATGAGAGAGGTACAGAAGAGCCTTAATTGAGTCGGGAGTTCAGCTGCTAGATAGACCAAATGTTTTAAAATGGACCGGTGGTGACTATTCTGGCCAGCTCACAGCAAAAAATGTTTATAATGCCTTAGAGACAAAGCATTGGATTAATACAATTGGAGGATGGAAGAAGAAATTGTGGTTATGGGACTATCCATAAAAAATTAAACTCTTTGTTTGGTTGGTTACAGAAAACAAAATTCTCACTTGGGAAAATTTACAACATAGAGGACATATAGGACCAGAATTATGCCACCTGTGCAAAAGCAATTGGGAGTCTGTAAATCATCTGTTTGTAAATTGCCCTTTTACTATTTTTGTCTAGGATAAAATTAAAGTAGAAATTTATATCACAACTGGGTGGAATGGTGCAACAGTTGCAGAGTGTTTTAAAAACTGGAATGATCATAATCGAGCATATCCTTCCTTTCCAGCCTTTATCTGTTGGTACATTTGGATTGAAAGAAATTATTCCAGCTTTGAGACAGGAAATCCATCCATTCAGAAGGTGGTCTACAAATATTCAAGCGCAGTGAGTGGATCCAAGAAAAAGGTTAAAGTACCAATCCTGAGAGCTCCTGTCGGAATTACATCTGGTCAGAATATTATTGGGTGGTTTGATGGGGCTACGCAAAAAAATGGTGAACAAAGTGGGGTAGGTGGAGTGATAAATATCAGTGATCATGCAGCTTATAAATGGACTATAAATTGTGGTCATGGAACACACACTAGAGCTGAGCTTATGGGGGTTTGGGCAATACTAACCTTGGCATATCGACTTTCTTTCTCCGGTATTCTTGTCCTTGGAGACTCCAAAATAGTCATAGATTGGCTGAAGGGAAAGGGTTCATCACATGTTGTCACCTTAGACTACTGGAAGGAAAGGATAGTTGATCTTATCAAGCTCTTCAGGACTATTTCCTTTTCCCGTGTTTACAGAGAAGATAATCAAGAGGCGGAAAATTTATCAAAACATGCTCTCCTGAAGCACCCATGAAACATTGCTTACTATCTATGTGAAGAGGGACATGAGGGCCCAACTATGTTTTTAAGTTTATATTAGTAGTTTTTGGGGTGGCCATAGTGAGCATATATTGTGATTTTTTGGGGTGTCTTTTGTGTAGCATGATGATCGGGCTATATGAAGCCTTCTTCATGACAATGTAATTATGGTACTCTTATAGATAGTTGGAGTTTAGACGGGGAAGTTAGAACCCACTTTACAGTTTTTGTGATGAATCAGTCCAAGGAATCTATGGGAACTTTTGTTGTAAAAGTCTGATATGTGAACAATTATATTTCAATATAAAATATAAAGAGAAATTTTCTGTGGAAAAAAAAAAAGTATCTAGTCATAGTCTGCTCTTATAAGGAGGATACGATAAGGTTTANGGAATCTATGGGAACTTTTGTTGTAAAAGTCTGATATGTGAACAATTATATTTCAATATAAAATATAAAGAGAAATTTTCTGTGGAAAAAAAAAAAGTATCTAGTCATAGTCTGCTCTTATAAGGAGGATACGATAAGGTTTACTGACTTTAATTTTAAGATTATAAGTTATAAAACGCTTTTGGATTTAGTCTATCTTTCTCCCCGATTCTCTAAAGACGTTGCAACCCCAAAATTCACAACCATATAAGATATCAAGAATGACAAAAGTCTCAAATAGGAGTTTCTTCTACTAATTTACAATTGTTTTTGAATCCGTAATAAACTTTCCATCCTTCATTTATCCATCTTAAAATACTTATGAATTTATATAACCATAAGAAAATGAAAACTTTTAATATTTTCCTTGTCTTCATATTCTTAAACTAAAATAAATAGAAAATTTTGAATGGTGGTTAAAAAATGCCTTGGGCAACACTTCTTTTATGAGAGAGCTTATAATATAATACTTTTTTTCAAAAACATTTGTATATTTTTTAGGATCCCCATAGAACTATTCAAGGCACTACATTATTGATTTATCAGACTTTGAATTTAAAGCATGAGATTTCAAATGTGTGCCCATCAAAATCTTTTTGGGTTCTAATGCAATAATCATGTTAAGTTCTCTGCAAATGTCGGTTATATTTCTTATCTTGTCCAATGATGTGTCTTATCTTGATCATGCTATGATGGAGATGTTGTCTTTTGAAATTTATTACTTTTTATGGTTTACAGTCTTGTATCATATTGTAAATATTCATTTTTTTAATAAGTTTGGTCGTTTCTCGAGCATTCTTTGCATGTAAATATTTATTTTTTGAAAGCTTAGTCTTTTATAGTCTTTTCTGTAAATTGTAATATATTGAAAGATGAGTACCACCTCTATAAAAACGCGGGAGGATTTATCCTCATCATGTTATCTTAAGACTTTGACAGTGTTTTAAATCAACACTCCTATGCTTGAAGATGGCTTCTTAAGTTGAATTAAATTGACTCAGAAACATTGCATAATAATATTGACCTCAAATTCACTTGACAGCTTCATTCTATGAATTGTCTCCACTTCCACGTTCTTGTTATTCATTGATGAAAGTTGTAATTCTCGATTCATTAATATAAGTGTATAGTTGTAGGGTAGGGCACCATAGTTGTTATGTTGTTGTATACATTCGGCATTGTATTATCCTCTTCACAATTGTACCTGCACATTATAACATTGAATTATTATCAAAATTCGTCAACATCCATTTGCTAAATTTCCCTCAGGCATGCAGGCACTTATTCATGGCTGGAATACACCAGTAATTACTATAGCGAACAAACAATGGATTCTATCCTCAACAATTCGTCCCCATGTCCCAACCAAGAACAAAAATGAATGAACCAAATGATAGAGTGAAAGAGTGAATGGAGAAGAACACCTAAACATCCTACAAGAGGTGTTTACATAATTACATGAAATCAAGAACCACATGACATTACTCCCAAGAAGCTCATGTAACCACTTTTATCAATTAAAACCAAGATGGGTAATTAAAATATAATAAAAATGCTTAGCCCCTTTAGCCCCTTATCTCATGGAAGCATAGCCCCCTATAACTCTGTCATTGTTCGTTTTGCAGCCAATGATGTATTTTATTATTAACAATGATCAAAATATTACATTTCCTTAGGTACTTTGACGTCTTTTAATTGTTCATGCACTTCGGCCTTTCATCGAATAAACAAAATACATTATTAAATTGGGGACTCAAAATAGGGGTATCACATTGGTATTCTTTGGGTTCGTCACCTAGAAGGTCATTTTCCTATGTTGGATTCTAGGGCTGAGGAGGCAAACTGCTTGCCACTGAGAATGAGACCCCACCAGTGAACTCACAGTGCACTCCAATTCACCCTATGGGCACATTGTCTTCGTCCACCCATTCCACCCGACAACCCCATACTAAAGCATCCTCCGAGCTAGGTTGCACCAGAGTGTAACATACCCGCCCCTCAAATACTCTTTTACCGTAGGGTGGGGCAGAATAATTTTCATTTTTGTTTTCCCTCCAACTATCTCATCTCGAATCATCTTTAGGGTCTAACCCCCAGAGAGAGGGTCCAGTCATCAATCTTTCCAATATCTGGCATAACCCTCATCTAACCTATTAGCTAAGGGAAATATCGACGTTCAGGGTTCAGGGCCACTTTAAATCACAGTCCTCCCAAAACATGAACTCAAATCTCATGGATCAGACGGCCGAGGGGAGTCCCGTAGGATCCATAGATCCATGGTCTAGGTCGCTTCACGACTTCAGCTTCGGAAGGCTTGGGAGCACTAACGCGCAATCTCCCTAATGCGTGAACTCTGAACTCACTGATCCGACAGTCAAGGTGGGTCTCAATAGATCCTTGGATATAGGATCACATCGCGACTTCGGGTTTCAGAACTTCAGGATTCAGGGGTTTAGTCACACCAACGCGTGATTCTCCCATTGTACAAACTCCTAACTCACATATCTAACGGTTAAGGTGGATCCCGATAGATCCTTGGATCTACGATCTAGATCACATTGCGACTTCGGGTTTCAAAGGTTTAGTCGCACCAACTCGCGATTCTCCCGTTGCGCGAACTCCAAACTCACTGATCTGATGGCTCAGGGGTTAACTCCCACGTACTTTCTCATGGCCAACGGTCAAGATAACCCTTGGTTTCCTTTGAGCGGATCTCATTGGTTCATCCCTCAGACAGGGGAATACCTTCCCTTCGGAGAACTTCACATCACCATTTTCCTGGGCTTCACGTTGAATGGGTTAGCGACTTGGCCCTAGCAACTCACATGGCAAGGAGGTTTGGGAGAGGTACCCTTCTTCAAATGGGTGGTTTCAGGTCGGCACGAGATCTTCTATCTTGACCGTGAAACGTTCTATGCCTGGGAAAGCCTCCGGGGTTAAGCTGGACATACGGTCTATCAGCGGGGAGTGTGAATTCACAAGGAGACAGAAACATACACATAACATAACCATTTCACACAGAAGACGATTATAAAATGCACGTGTATATATATATATATAATACCAAATAATCATTCATCATTCTAGTTCAACAATTGAAGCAGGGAAAAGACTTATCAGAACCAGTCAATGTGAAGCGACTACTGGAAGGGGTGCATGTTTCCACCCAACCATACGCTCAGTCACTCCAAACGGATTTACCACTAGCCACCCCCGAGCTAGACCACGATGCTTTGCAACACGGCCTTTTCTTCTCGATCATCCATAGTAGGGACAGAGGTTACTCCTCTTCCCGCAGGATCCTGGCAATGGTTTACACGATACCCAACAAGGAGGATTAGCCTCGTTTATCAACTTGTATCCAAAACCTTCTCTGCAATTTCTTGTATCCAGAACGCTTAGTTTTCGAATCTTCCTTGAATCCTCGAGATTCACTTCTCGTCTCTGCACTCTTCGCATGTGTGTTTTTCCTCTGCCTGCCACGCCTTCCTTTCTCGCCTCTTTCAGCAAGGTTGTGTGTGGCTCGAATTCTCAGTCTGCGGTCAGGTCTATAAGCCTTACGAATAAGTGTTATGCCCCATCCCCTCATTAACTCTTGAGGAGGTCTTCCCACCCACCAGCCTGACTGTAATTCAGTTATGGGTTAGAGAATGGTTCTGGTCTTGAGCAATTAAATCCAGTAAGGACTGGTTTGGTGAAGGTTATTGCAACCATTCCTGGTCCCCTTCACCCTCTCTTCATGTAGCATCCGTGGTCTTTCCAAGTACACCCCCCCACCAGTATTCACGCAACACTTGTCCATTTTCTTAGTAATTAATTAGGTTCACATTTGTTTACCTTTCAAACAAAGGTCCATCGAATCAATATTCACACATTTAAATTTTTTCTTAGTCTCTTGGTCATTTATAGTTACATTTACAAGTTGGGGGAAACAGGGTGTTACAATTCCCTCCCCCTTAAAGGAACATCGTCCTGGATGTCCTATATATTAACATATCATGTATGTACAGAAGTGAACAAAAATGGGTATGCCTATCTCATGGAATCCTCCATTTCCCATGTGGCCTCATCTAGCCCAAAGTGTTTCCACTGCACATTGACCTGTGCAATGGTCTGGTTCCTGAGTGGGGTTTCCTTTCTGCCTAGTATGCCTTGAGGTTTTGGTAGGAATTCTCCCTCCGGTTCCACCTCCATCACAGGCCAGTCAATTATATGATTAGAATCATGTACATATTTCTTCAACAATGAAACATGGAAAACATTATGTGCTTTTACTGTGGGAGGGAGTGATAGCCTATAGGCTACAGGTCCCACTCTATCTAG
>SNQJ01S0029941.1:3666-47232 GCA_010110895.2 Picea sitchensis
CATATGCTAGAATATCCATTTTTACTCTAGCACCCATTCTTACAACAACCCTAATCAGACGTTCATTTGCTGCATCTTCCATTGTGACCTCTTCTCCTTCATGTCCAACTTCATTTTCACTTTCAGATTCACTGACATCCCCAGCACCAGCCGTGCACCGCTGTTTTATTTCCATGTCTACGACTCTGGCGCGTAGATCATGTATATCTCTTTCCATGGTTGGATTTGGCACCTGCCTACCCCTTTCTCCTGGCGTTTCCCTATCCTCTGGCGGATCAGGTGTTTGTCTGTCTCTTCTTCTCTGCGACATGTCTGAGATTCCTTTCTCTCTTTTCCTACCTGAAATATAGAAACAAGAATCAGGCTCTAATACCAAACTGATGCAGACCTATCAGTCCTCGGGCCAAGATCCGCTCACAGGATTGTTCCGATTCTCCTTTGAGCCGGATCAGCTCTTTCGGATTCCTGCTGGAATCTCCAACTTAATTGATCCATAGGTCCTTTTTTTTTTTGTAGCTCATAATCTCCTGATTTCACTAGTCGTGGTTCCCGACTCTTCCTCTCCAAAATCCGTGATACTCGAGATCACGAAATGGGTATAGCCCTTTCTTCTGTCAGCACCCTCCTTGTGCGACCACCGGCTAGGCTAAGCACTAGCACTTCTCGCCTCTCATGCCTTCGCGTGTTCAAAGGTTCAACCCTGGCACCTTTCTTTCCCGAACCCATGAGAGGCGATATTGACTTTCTTCCTCTTGTACTCGCTACTCGCAACTTCATGAGTCAAAGGCTCGAACTTTCGTTCCCTTATCTCCCAAGTCCCCGAGATGTGAGAGGTAAAGGGGTGTTGACTCCTCCTAATGTGTGATGTGTGTCCGCCGATCTAATTCCTGGGCCCACCTTGCGGTTTTGCCACATGTTTCCTCCATGCCTCAGCCCTCGACACTTTGCGACGTTTTCAATCGAAAGTAACTCCTCTCAACCTCTGAACCCCCGAACACGTGAAATGATATGGGGTTCCCGATCCAACGGTTATCCACCCGTTCTCCAGATCCAATGGTTATCCACGCGCTCCTCGTGATTTCGCAACTCACTGCTTCGGGACTTTTGGGACAAAAGCCTCGACCCCTTACCCTCTGATATGCCGAAATGGCGAAATTCCGACACGTCTTCTACGCGGGTCCCACGATAGAAATTCCTGTTTTTTTGGAGTTCTCGGACTTCGTGACTTCACAAATTCAGATGCTAAGCCTTCAGCTCCTCAACCCACGAAACCCCGATATAGTTGATCTCGCGACACGTGTCCTGCCAATCGGATGACTCAGATTCTTTCTCTATTTCGGGACTTCGCCTTTTGCGATTTCGCGAATCTTGATGCAAAGGTTTTGACCTTCCAAATCACGAAACCCTGAAATGATATTTTACGTGGGTGATCCAATGGCCCTCGTTGGTTCAGATCCTACGGTCCGATTCTCCAGAGATTTCACTACGAAAAATACCCACCGTAACTTCCTTGCTCCTTTGCAAGATCTGACGGCTTTCGAGACTTCGTGAATCCTCCATGGAGGATTCTGACCGTCCAATGCCTCCTTTCAATGCCTCAAGGCACCAACCTTCTGTGCTTTTATTCAACAACTGCGAAGACCCTATCCTTCCTGAGATTTCTCCAACTCCAAGTATTAAAGAAGACTCCCGCATGCACTCCTTGTGGCGAATCCTTCAATTACTTCAAATAATTGAAGTCCTTCGACTCTGTGCACTCCCTGTAGTAGTAGTCCTTCAACAATTTCTCAAGTTCGCAAACTCTGGAACTTTACTCGACTTGCGCACACCTTGCACAGCTCTTGTGCTCAACTTGCACTTCTGCGAGAATGAGAACAACGTTATCCCTCCTGATCTTTCAGAGATAAAACTATGAACTCTTGTCAATGCACTCCTTGCGGACAACTTCATTGCACTCCTTGGAGGAACTCTTGCTCAGATAGAGAAACAATTGAAACTCATTCCTTACTCTCTCTCAGACTTCAAACACAAAGCATGAAATCATATACACAACATATAAAGAAAATGTATAACGGAAAGTAAACATCCATGAGCATAACATTCAACATGCATACACAGAGAACAAATACGACGCCATGAATTTGAATCAAAGATCTTTCTATTAATTCAAATCTCTGTACATGGGTGTTTTCAACTACAACTCTCTGCTCTCTTATCTATTCTCTATGCTCTATCTTGACAATCATATTACAACTATACAATGAGGGTGTCTATATCCCGTTTCCCTCTTCTCCTAAATCTGTCTAATCTAAGCATTAAATTCTATCTACTTACATTCATTACACATAAAGGCTCCTATCTACTATGGACGAGAGTGAATCGCTCAAGGTCCTTTTACAATAATACAAGCATGCCTCCACTTAATGACTTCATTAATATTTCAAAACATTTTCAAAAAATTTGCTCGGTGCTTTTCCAGCTATCTCTTATCTCCGTGTTGTCTCGCTACTAGCTATGCTTGCACGCCCTTATGATGCTCCTGCATTAGTGAGACACTATCGTATGTTGTCCGTAAGTACCCTGCTTATGACAAAGAAATGTACTCCATTGTGCAAGCCTGCTGCCAGTGGAGACATTACATTCTTGGGAAGGAGATAGTTATCCACACTGATCAAAATCCACTACAGTTCATGCAGACCCAAGAAAAATTGCAGAATGACCACCATCATAAGTGTTCCACATACTTACAACAGTTCGACCACAACATCAAGTATAAAACATGAAGTACCAATCTAGTTGATGATTTCCTCAGCTGACCTCAAGTCACGTCACTCACCACAGTGCTAGACTCTTGTGGCCATGAGACCTTTGGATGGCCTCGCCTCTACGAGACAGACCCTGACTTCTCCACCACTTACCAAATGTTGGGTGCCAACTCAGTGGTCACTAATTTCCATATTCAAGATGGGTTTTTGTGTTGTTTAGGCCATCTCTTTGTTCCATCAAGAGATCTTACGAAGATGATTTGGGAATCTCACTACAGTCGGGTGGCAAGAAACTTTGGCATTGAAAAGATAGTGGCAGTGTTGTAGAAACATTTCTACTGGAAAAAACTTCGACAAGATGTCGTCAAGTATATAAAGTCATGCACCTCCTTCCCTATTACGAAACTGACCACTAAGAAATAGGGCATGTAAACCCCTCTCCCTACTCCTGACAGACCATGGGAATCCATCTCAATGGACTACATCTCGGGCCTCTCGTCCACCAAGAGGGGAAATGACTGTGTTTTTGTGGTTGTTGATCGCTTTTCCAAGATGTCAATTCTAGTCGCCTGTAAGAAGAACATCAAAGAAGAATCCACTACCAAGATCTTCCTTGAATGAGTATGGGTACATTTTGGGATCCCACACACCATTATCTCATACCTTTACAGTCGGTTCCTCAGCACATTCTGGTGGATCCTTTGGTCACTTCTAGATACCAAGATCACCAAATCCACTGCCTTCCAACCCCAGACAAATGCCCAAACTGAGGTTGTCAATCATATGATCGTACATATCATGCGCATGTACAATTCAAAACACCCCTGCACATGGGATGAAAGTATTTCCTATGTCCAACATATCTACAATTGATCCCTTCATAGCTCAACTGGCCACAACCCCTTTCAGGTGGGGTTGGGATTCCAACCATTGGGCCCCATGGATGTTGCACTACCCCTGGTGATCACCTCGGTCGAATTGTCCCCTGCTCCACCAAAAGATGACAAAGTCACTTAGTTCATTGAGTGGATCCAGCACATCCACCAACAGGTTCAGGATATTTTACAAAAATCTAATACCAAGTACAAGCAGCGCCATGATCAACATTGGGTGCCACATAAGTTTTAGGTGGGAGACAAAGTTTGGTTTCAATTACATAAATAACGCCTTACAAAGCCCCATCAGAACCTTCAACCACTCTATTATGGGATGTACACCATCACCAAGGCTGTGAGTGACAATTATTTTGAGCTCAACATTCCCCCTTTCCTTGGCCTGCACCCAGTATTCAATGTGGCTCTCCTTCGACCATATTTCCCACCATTATTGGACACCTCAGAGATAACAGAGAAGTTGACACCAAAAGAGCTCAACCTTGAATGCATGCAACAAGAATCTAGTGATAATATTTTGGACACAAATTTCAAGGGCACTCAACAACAAAGGATCCAACTTTATCGAATCATCAAAGCGGGGCAACTCCTGCACCAAGGAAAGTGGCTCACCCGAGGCCAAATTCAACAGAAATTTCCTCATATGATGGGGGAAATCAACACAATGGAGACCATTTATTTATAAGGAGGGAGGATTGATCCAGGTGGATATTGATGGCCATCCACCTTTTCCAACTTGCTCAAAACAATTTTCTGGCAATTCTGGCAATTTACTATTTTTAGGAGTTTTTAACTTCTGGGGCCATTTTAAGGGCCTAAATGAAGGTTTTTTAGGATCAATATTTTCAATGATAGTTGAAGGCTCTGATTGATCCCCCCAAATGAATATCCTCTATGATACCTTTCCAACAGGCTATCRTGCGCCTAAAACAGAGATCGTATKCAAAAGTTACGCCCCCTAGAAGTTGATGTACTATATTCCCAAATGGGGCCCACATGACCTTTTGGTGCTTCATATCCTAGGGTTAGGTTTTTGGATGTATAGAGTTTTTGAAATTCCTGTTTATTGTAAAAATGCCTTCAAARCCTCATTGTAATCATCTTCTTGTGAATGAGCACAGCCATCACATCGCTTCTCAGAGATAAGCCGCCACCATTCCAACAAGCTTGTTTTYCGCTGCATTTTACAATTTCAGCTTATTTCCTTATTGAATAGAAAACCAGTTTTATTGTATCGTTGTTATTCTATGTTAAKCATATTTTAATAATTTGTATTCATTTCATTCTTCTCATAAAATMTGGATCACCCCCCCTCTTAGTATTGAGCAATTTTCCAACAATTGGTATCAGAGCAGGTGCCTTCTRCATAGTCTAACAACTGGAAGGTATATTCTGAAGCAATGGATCAGCAAAATGGAATGTCTTCCAACAAATAGCCTATGTTAAAAGGGAATTATTATGCATTATGGAGTGTGAGAATGAAAATTTATCTCATGGACCTTGGATGTGATGTTTGGCAAGTTGTTGAAAGTGGTTATACTACACCATCTACCCCACCTACAGATACTTCTGCAAAGAATTTATGAAATGAAAATCCAAGAGAATTCGATGTTATTCTAGGAGGATTACCAATCCTATATTTATAAAGGTAATGCACTGCAAGTCAACAAAAGAGATCTGGGACAAACAAAAGGTCATATATGAAGGAGAGATCCAAGTCAAGGAAGCCAAACTACAAACTGATAGAACTCAGTTTGAAAATTTGAAAATAAAGGAGGAAGAAAACATAATTGAATATCTTCAAAGAGTTGATGAATTTTTCAATTCAATTAGATCATTAGGAGAAGAAATCAAAGACAAAGCAATTGTCCAAAAGATATTGAGATCATTACCTATGAGGTATAATGCCAAAATATCTATCCTTGAAGACATACTAGATCTTGTTAAGCTCACAGTGGATGAACTACATGGGATCCTCACAACATATGAGAAGAGAACAAGACAAGAAAAAACAACAAAAGGAGAAATAGCCTTCATGACATCAAAATCAAGGAAGAATTAGGAGCAGGTACCTAATGAAGATTTATCAGATATATCATATGAAGAAGTATATAAATTTATGAAGAAACTCAAGAAAGGGAATGGTAAATATAAGGGCAAGTTTCCATTGATATGATGTAATTGTGGAAAAGTTGGACACTTTGCTAACAAATGTCCATTTCCTAAGTAGGAGGATAATGATGATGACGAAATTCAGAATCACAAATAACATGAGAAGGGTAATACAAGGAAAAAAAACAAATACTACAAACAAAAGAAGAATATCTTCACCAAAGAGTATAGTAGCTCTTCTGAAGAAAGTGAAGATGAAGATTTAGAGCTTCTCTTTATGGGAATGAACACTCAAAATAATGATGTATATGATGAAGAAAACTTTAAATTTCAAGGAGAAGTAGACCTAGAAGAAGAACTGATTAGTTCTTTGGAGGAACTAAGAAAGTATAAAAATAAGAATAATCTGAGGGCACAACTTCAAGAGTTTGAATAATCACATCAATCAAGAGAAATAGATGCATCAAGAACCATCAAAGAATCATAGCATATCATCAGTGATTTAAAGTCCCAAATCCTAGAAGCTAAAATAATTGAATAATTCATTTTAAAACAACTCAATGATAGATAACAAGTATGTGATAATCTGGAAGCTAAGATTGAGCTTCTAAAAGGTGAATGTGAGAAAGAAAAGAAGGGATCAAAATTTGAAAATAGTTCAAAGATCTTGGATGAAATTATTAGTAGTCATAGGTCACCAAAAAACAAGATTGGTTTGGGATACACCTAAGACTCAACTTCTACATCACAAGGATCTATCAAAAGACCAATCAGTTATGCAATGCTCTTAAAAGACCCTTAAGAAGAGAAGATAATAAGGAAAGGATGATGCTATTGGAGACCGTCCCAAAAAAAAAAAATCATCACCCCTTACTAAATAAAAAGATCATAAGATGAATACAACCACCATAAGAAATCCCTCTAACAGATATCCATATATCTTCCTTGGATATTACTATTCCTGCAATAATTTTGGACACAAAGTAGTACATTGTAAATCCTATAGAAGGTACAATCCAAAAAATGTCCAAAGAAGACAGAAGTTCAATACAAAGAAAAGAAACTATAATTCGTTCTCTCCATTACAATATTGCAATATGGAATTCCTCAAATGTAATAACTATGGACATGAAGCTAGTGAATGTAGATTGTCAAAAAATGTCAAAGAGATAAATATTCCCAAGAATAAAAAAGTATGGAAGAAAAAGAAAGTAGACAAAATAGAGTGTAAAGTAGCCATGTATGCCAAAAACAAAGGATGTCAGTGGTATATATAAAGTGGATGTTCTAAACACATGACTGGAGATCAGATAACATTTATCAAGTTAACAAAGGAAAAAAAAAGGAAAATTCACCTTTGGAGATAATGTGTCAGCCAAGATACTTGGAAAAGGCACAATTAGCCTAGGGAATAACAAGGACAAAGCAGAAAATGTACTTTTAGTAGAAAATATTAAGCCTAATCTCCTAAGTCTAATTCAAACATGTGATCAGGGTCACATACTTACCTTTGATTCTCAAAAATGTGAGATCAAAAGAGAATATACATGGAAGCTAGTGGTATTTGCACCAAGAACATCCAACAATGTGTACATCCTTAACATGGAAGGAGAATAAAAATGGTGTTTAGGTCAAGAATATGAAATTTGGCTATGGCATAGAAGGTTGGGACATATAATCTTTGATAACTTAATCAAATCCAATAAGAAGGAGGCAATAAGGGATCTGCTAAAGATTATAAATCCTTCAAATCTTATTTGTAAACATTGTCAAATAGGGAAGCAAACAAAAGTTAGGTTCAAGACAAATGATCATTCTTCATGAAGACCCTTGGAGCTTGTTCACACTGACCTATGTGGTCCTACTATAACTAAAAGTATACATGGAGAACATTACTTTATGTTGGTCATTGATGAATACATAAGAATTTTTCAGAATCCTTTGAAAAATTTAAGGCATACAAAACCTTGGTAGAAAATGAAACAGGTCTCAAAATTAAATGCTTGAGATCATACAATGGAGAAGAATTCACCTCTAAAGAGTTCATTAAGCTTTGTGAAGATCATGGAATCAAAATCCAATTTTCATCTCCCATAATTCCTCGATAGAATGGAGTAGTTGAAAGGAAGAATAGAATTGTCCAATAAGCAGCAAGAATCATGTTGAATGAGGCCAAACTTCCAGATAAGTTTTGGAGAGATGCAATATACACAAAATTTCACATACTCAATTGAGCAAAATTGAGACCTAACCATGAGAAAACACCTCATGAACTATGGTTTTGTAGGCCAACATCAGTGAAACACTTCAAATCCTTTGGAAGTAAGTGTTACATAAAAAATGATGATGATAATATAGGGAAATTTGACCCAATATTAGATGAAAGCATATTTCTAGGATATTCACCTAACAAAAAGGATTATAGATGCTATAACCTAAGACTACATAAAATGGTGGAAAGTGTCAATGTAAAGATAAATGATCTAAAGTTAAGACAAGTCATACCCCAGAACATATCAACATATGATGGAAAAACTAAGGAGCATATCATAATGAATAAGTTGATGAAGAACCTAAAGAAAATGAACCCTGCATTGATGATGAATATGATGAAGAAACACCCTTTCCAAAATCCCCATCAAAAAGGGTTCGAAAGAATCATCCTGAAATTCAGATTATTGGAGATAAAAATGCAAGAGTGGAAACAATAAGGAAACTCCCATTTGAATCAGAACAAACAATGTTATCCATGATAGAACCTAAGTCATTTAAAGAAGCCAAAAAAATTAAAGATTGGATAAAATCAATGGATGAAGATCTAGACCAAATAGAGAAGAACCAGACTCATGAACTAGTTATAAGACCCATGGTTAAGAGTGTGGTAGGAGCTAAGTGGATATTCAAGAAAAAACTCAATGAAAATGAGAAGATCGTAAAGAACAAAGCCAGGTTAGTATGAAAGGGATATGCACAAGTGGAAGGTATATATTTTGAAGATACTTTTTCTCCAGTAGAAAGATTTGAGGCCATCAGAATGTTCTTGGCATTTTCATGCTTCATAAATTTCAAAATCTATCAGATGGATGTCAAGTCAGCATTCCTTAATGGAACACTAGAAGAAAAAGTATATGTTGAGAAACTAGAAGGATTCATGTTAACATAAATTCAGGACTATGTGTGCAAGATAAAAAAGGCCTTGTATGGTCTTAAACAAGCCCCCAGAGCATCGTTCTCAAGGCTTGATCAATACCTACAAAAACAAGGATATAAGAGAGGGACTACTGACAACAACGTATACATCAAAATTGAGTATCAGAACATGATTATTGTGGTGTTATATGTAGATGACATCATATTTGGAAGTAATCTTACTATACTAAGCATAAATTTTGCAACCAAAATGGAAGAAGAATTTGAAATGTATATGCTGGGAGAACTGTCCTTCCTACTAGGTTTACAAGTAACTCAAACAGAAAAAGGAATATTCATTTTCCAATCCAAATATATAAAGTAAATGATAAATAAATTCCAAATGGAAGACATTAAACCTATGAGTACTTGTTACAGAAATATTCCCCTGCGGACAAGTGAACTTTCCCTTGGATTACTTACTCCTATACCAAGACATAAACTATCATTTGGACACTACCATTCCTATAATATCATTTTTGTTATCGAAAAAGAGAGGAGAAGGTGAAGTAGGATGTACTATGTTTATGATGTTCATCCTAGCTATTCCTGTCTGCAATCTTGATCCAACTTTTAGCACAAATCAACACTTGTAATAAACAACAAGAAACAAGTGACTTAATTCTAATCTAATGAATTAGGCAAAGAAAATTCATCTATGCAAATCAAATTAAGCATAGACAATCAGATGAAACCACATAATTGAAGGAAATAGGACAAGTATATTAGATGATAACTTCAAAAAGAAACTTACAATCTTCATATGATATTGCAACAACCTCTCCAAGTCCTCCTCGTCCAACCCTTGCTCCAAAGATCCACAATCAAAATAGAAATGCTTTGTTAATTTTCTCCTCCTTTTCACCATGGGAATGCCTCCATTTATAGGATTTTAGAGGCTCAACCACCTTGGGTATATTTGGAATTAGTTGAGTATATGGCTCCAACAGTTTTTGTTGGATTACTGAGAGTGGGGGTGAATTAGTAATAGAGAAAAACCATATAATCCAAGTGTTATATCAATGTATCATTATCATCCAATAACTATAGAGTAAATAAGCAATGAACAAATGAACAATCATACACATACATAGTACACCAGTGTTTTATGTGGAAACCCAAAGAGGGGGAAACCACATAATTCTTTTTCTTATATGTCTTGAAGAATTACATTCATTGGAAGCACCAAATTCCTTTGTTTTCCAGATGCAACTAGAATAAGGCTCCAACCCCCTAGTTTCTCTGGCTACAACCTGAGGGAAGATCCAACTCCCCAATTCTTTGGCTACAACCAAAAGGAGTTTACAACCCCCTATGTTCTCCAGATACAACTGAAAGGTGGCTACAACCACCTATCCTTTCCCCATCCAACCTCCCTGACGTATAAGTAGAATGATGGAACCACTGTCACACTATAAATGTGAGATATACTGCTGTAAACCTATACCAATCAATCTACGCCAAATAACCTGTACCAATAACCTAAATCATGCATCAACCATGCATCAACTTGTACCATAAACAAGTGCATCAACGATGCACCAATCTATAACTCAACCTATATGATGAACAAGTGTATCAACCATGCACCAAACCTATACAAATAATCTGTCACAACAACTTGTACAAACAACCTATCACAACAACCTATCTCATCAATCTTATCAACCAAATCAGATCTACTCACCATGATCAATCACCAAGACAACTCTCAAAGATGTGCATCAACCAAGAATAACACAACAACTCATAATCATCACCAAGATCAATATGTGCTTCTAATAATACAAGTATGTTACATCATCCATAAACCATGTGTCAACAATACTACTAACAAGTGCCTCCAACCATGTACCAAGTATGTACCAATCATGTATCAACTACTCATCAACTATGACTCATCAAGATATACCAACATCGTCAACTATACACCTCATGTACGTGCCAACTCATCAACTACTTGTCTCAACCATCTACCCGACATGTACCTCAACCAAATGCCCTCATCAATTTCATAATCCAAATATTATTTGTAACCCTGTAATAGACCTGGTGTTTATGATCACATACCTACAAACCTTCCTTAACTTTAACAACAAGAGACTGGAATTTTCATCAAACTTTTCTTTATTCTGACATGATTGTTTTTGGATTAGTCAACAACCCTAACTTGAAATAATCATAACTATGTACCTGTAATGATTAAAGATCTGAAAATAGTACACAATGTTCTTCAATGTGGTTTATACAATTCCTCCAAGTGTGACTACTTGGAACCTCTCAGAAAATGAGTTATAGAAAAAATGGCATACCTTGCTAAATTCTGGCTATTCTAGAGAGTGACCTTGTAGAGCATGCCCCACATGGAATATTTGTTGAATAGATCTAGAAATGTTACACAGAATACTAAATACTTTACTATAACCAACACATTTGGTCTTACTGAATTTGGATCTATTATGAAGACTTTATGAAATTTTTACTCAAAACACATGTTTTAGACTAGTTTCAGGACTAGCCACAAACCCTATTTTCCACGTACTGTAACTTCAAAAATGCAACGGCCCACAAGGGGAAATTTTTACCACAGATACTTGGATATGTTTCTTAAATGTCCTATCAAATTCATGGTCTGAATCATTCTATAAAAAAATTTATTTTGAAATGGTGAGATGACCTGTAAATAACATACCTTAGAAAGCATCATCAAAAGAATTTATCCTCCCTTGAATTCCGACCTTCTTTTCTTCACCTTCCCTCTGAAATTCGNCTTAGATATCCTTTGGTTACCTCAGTCACCTATATATATTCAATATTCTCAAGTTTGATATGAAATGAGAGAGCCTTGCCTCTTATTTATACTCTCCATCTTCTAGGTCACTTAACCCATTTCTAGGTCACTTAACCTATTTCTAGGTCACTTAACCCATTTCTAGGTCACTTAACCTATTTTCATCATTTTTAGGGTTAACCACTTTCCATAATTAGAAATTTCACCAGTACTTTATCATTTAAATATTCATCCTTGACTTTGTCACCTCACTTTATCATTTAAATAATCTTCTTTTATTTTGTCACTTCACTTTATTATTTAAATAATCCTTCTTGACTTTATCACTTGAATTTATCATTTAAATAATAATTTATTCTTTGCAAGTTCTTTGACTTCTTTGACCTTTTGGGGCTTCAAGCCAACATATGAGGGTCCTCCAACTTCGTAAGGCCATAACTCTCAAACCGTGAGGAGTTATGTGACGTTCCACATACCACCAAAAATGGCATGACATGTAATATCCATTTAGAATAGTCTTACCTAAAAATATTATTAAGCCCTAATATTGGCTCATTACCACTTAATTGGAGCATATTAGATTAGTAATGTTATTTTATTTATGTTGGCTTTAGGCCATTAGTTGTAATTTAGATTAGTAATGTTATTTTATTTATGTCGGCTTTAGGCCATTAAACCTCCTAGTCTCCTATATATACCAAGGAGACATTTTCATTTTAGCCATTAAACCTCCTAGTCCTCTATATATACCAAGCATTTTCATTTGGAATCATCTTGTAATTTTGAACATTTAAGTGGGGTAAAAAGGAGGTTTCCCCTCAAGAGGCCATTATCCGGAGATTTATCTCTTTTTCAAGGTGTTGGAGTAATTTTCCCGAGGTTTTCTATGCCATATTGATGTTTGGTTCTTAACATGTGGTATCGAGCTCAGTCTTGGGTTTCATTGCCACATCCGGAGATTAATCGTGGCATTTTGCCATAACTTTTTTTCTACAATGTTTCAGAAGGAACGTATTGAGGATATTTAGTAGACGGACTGGCGTAATGTTGGGTCTCCAAATTTAGCCCCGAGGGCCTGATACTTTCATAGATATAGCCTGCATAAGATAGGGTTCTGGAATAATCCTTAAATGAGTCTTTGCAACATTTTCGCTATAAAAACATTTCTGTAGCATTTCAAAACCTGAACTCCAGAGGACATTTATAGAAATTAGTTTTTTATCCGTGGTAAAAAATTTCATTTCCTGGGTCATCATAAATTTGTATATATACACCTTTGTAAGATAGGGTATCTAATTAGGTCCCCATTGGTTAAATCTCAAGTAGGTGTTCCGTAAAAAAATAATAACTCTTCCTAGAGTATCCAAAATTAGTGAAACCAGTTGCATTGATCTGGACACCAGAGTATTTTGGTGCGAAGTTTCAGAATTTTATATCAATCTTTTTTGGCGAGGCACACATATGAGATCTCCTCGAAAGGCCAAAATCAGCAAGTTGTGTGGAAATTACCATAAATTCATTAGAACATCCATTCTGGGACCGACCCATATACTTGAAAGAGAAGAAATGACGGAGAAATACATAGACAAAGTTTTACACCCAGCAATCCAAAAATCAGATACAATAAGAAAGATGCTCCAGCGAATCAATCTCTAAAACTTAAGTCTCCGTAAGTGGACATTTTGGCCAACATGCTAACGTAAGGGAACTTCATACCAAATAAGCCTTAAAAATCCTTGTAATTTGGACTCTTTGATGAAGGTGAAGAAATGCATAGGGATACAAATGAACTGTTAGTTGTGATGATTCAATGGAACGCAAGTTGGATACTGGAGCGATTCAATGAAGCACTTGGATGAGTTAAGATATCCAATGGAATCCGTTGATACTTCAAGATGGATCTGAAGGGAATACAAGCGGATTGGGTTATTGGATTCCACACGAAGCAGATCAAGGAAGTATTGTGTACCTCAGAATGAGAGAGACACTTAGTGAAAATGTATCCCATGAATTAAGTGATGTGGACACAAGGAAGGTGAATCAAGAATGGAGAAATCCCAACTTTGGTTTGAATACCAAATACTGCCCTGATTGATTAAGGAGGAGTTTGACATGGAAAGGACGTAATCACATGATACTCTTTGATGGAGCACCCTTGATCTCCAATGTGCCACATATACCAAAAGGCAATTAATTGCTTTATTTAGAAACCTAATCAACGGAGCTTGTATCACGGATTGAGTTCTCAAATCACTTGTCACTTGGACAATTTCATGGAAGAAATGGAGGCACTATAGAGGATACAGAGCACCTCTTTAGCCAATTGATAAATCTCGCTAAAGGCGGGTTCAGCCACTGCTAGATTTGAAAACTTCCCAAAGATTGAATATGTACAACCTGAGATTCCGATGAGCAATTTGACGATGTATCTATAGGAACTTAAAAGATATCCAACATGATATTTGTCTCGGAAACCCAAATCATTGGAGGCGTATTTAAGGGCAGTTGAAATGTTGAAAGTAAAATATTTTTATGGCTACTAGAAGGACCATCCTAACATCTTAGAACAATGATCCTCCTAAAACACCTCAACCTAAAAAGATGACACCTCAACAATTGGAGTGTAGAGCAGCAGTGTTTGCGCTTAGAATTGTGGACAGAAAGTAAAGAAGGGACATATGTAGAGAAGAAAATTAGACTTACAGTTAGATTGTGGTGAGGAAGAAGAACAAGAACAAGAACCATCTCAAGATGAAAACGAGAAGCAATTTCGTTTGAAGAGTTAACTCCCACGGAGACGGTAATGCATCGAATTAGCACTCCTCAAACACTAAGATCGAAGGATACATCAAAAAAAGGTAACAATATTGATTTATTTTGGTAGTACCCATAATTTTGACAATTTTAAATTAGCCAAAGATCTCAACAAGCTGGTATATCCAAATGCCAGAAGTTTCAAGTAATGGGTTGGGTAAATGGAGGAACTACCGTTCGTAGAAAATGCAATGACTAATCTATTTTATGGGGGAATATGTAATGAATTTTCCAATGATTGTTATACCCATGTATGGTGTATTTTTTGTACTAGGAATCCAATGGACAATCATTAGGAACAAGGGTTTTATCAAGAACTCTTTCAGCAATTTCTTTTATTGGAAGGAAAAGAAATTATTGAGAGGTATCGTCACAGGAAGCCCAAAGAAGGTGAGGAGCCTAATGGCATGAAAAAAAATATTATTGAAAAATAGGCATCAATGCATTATTGCAAAATTACCACCGATGCTCAAACATCTAAGTTATCTATCTCTCAAGATCTCCAAAGGATCATTGATAAGCATTCCAGCATTGGAAGATATTCCAAAATCCTACCAACTCGAATCATGGGATCATGAATTCTACCTAATTCTGAGTGCCTTCCAACATCAAAATACCCCTATGCCCGTAAGAGGAAATTGAGCGCACATGGTTGAAGAAATGTTAGAGGTCGGCATCATTAGACCTAGCCAAATTCTTTACTCTCAATCTGGTAATGGTATTCAAGAAAGATAGTTCATGCATGCATGTCCGTGATTATGAGAGCTCAACAAGATCACCATAAAGATAAGTTTCTAATTCCCTGATTGATGAATTGTTAGATGAACCACATGGAGCAATCTTATTTCACAAAAATTGATCCTCCCTCAGTGTACTCACCACCGTGATCGTAATGAAGGAAGTTGTAAGATATCCCAAAAAAACAACATTCCAACTCAAGGAAGGCCATTATGAATTTCCCCTTGTCATGCCTTTGGCCCGCTAAATGCACCTCCACATTCCAAGGGTTGATGTGAATCTACTTTCAAGCCCTTCCTCGAAAAATTTTGTTAGTATTTTGACAAGATATACTAATCTATAGTAAGTCTGAGACTCCATATGCAACATGTTGACAAGGTGCTATAACTACTAAAGGAGCCACAACTATATGCCAAACCGATCCAAATGTTTCTTTTGGAGTAAAGGAGGTAGAGACAATACATTGTATCTCAAGGCGTCAAGGTGACCAATGAAGATTAAGGCCACATTTAACGGGCCGATTCGCAAAACATTAAAAATCTTAGAGGGTTTTTAGGTTTGATAGGTTACTAACGCAAATTTGTTTGGAATCTGAGGAAGAATAGCAGCACTTTAACTTTAACTAACTAAGAAGGATGCATTTTCATGGACTCCGTGAGGCAACTAAACTGCTGAAAACTTTAAAGAGGTGATGTGTAAAGCCCATGTCTTGACCAATTCTTTAAGACTTCACACAAAACTTTTATCAGGAAAACGCGTGATGCCTTGTGAAATGGAATCGGTGTTGTCCTAATGCAAGAAGGAAGGCCCCTCGGCTTTTTGAAAAGTTGGGATCACTCATGGGAAGAGACTTACACAACCCATTTATGAAGGAAATGATGCAAGGCCACTACATGCATTGAAGAAATGGCGCCCCTACCTAATAGGTAGGTGGCAATTAAGGTCAAATGTGATCATGATAGTCTTAAATACTTTGGAACAAAGACTATCTTCGAAGAACAACAAAATGGGTAACCAAGATATCAAGGAGGATTTTGAAATCGTCTATAAAAAGGGAAGCAAATGTTGTGGCATTCAATTTCAATGAAGATGAAGATGTTGAGGCCTTTCTCTGTATATCTTGACTATCCAACCCACTGGATACTGTAAGCAAGGATGACGGAAGAATGATCAAAAGCGTGGATCTCATTGAAAGGTCAAGAGATTCTAGTGCATCGACATATTTTACAGGCCAGAAAAAACATTCACTCTTATGGTACAAAGTTCGCTCATATTTATGTAAGAACTACCAACTCAAAAGGTGCCATGGAACTCCGACACCTCCAGTAGGAGTGCACTCTGGATTTTTGAAAACCCATCATAGAGTCAAGAAGGATTTTTTGGATGCATTCCCAAAAAAATTGATGTTCAAATGTTTGTGGTAGAATGGTTTGTATTTGCCAACAAAATAAGGTGGTAAGGTGGAAACAATTAAGACCCCTGTGTCTTTACATAACCATTATCCATCCCAAGTCGGGCCAAGTGGGAGGAGGTTTCTGGTACTTTACTGTGGTTACCAAAGTCCAAGGAAAAGAGGCCATCATGGTCATTGCTGCTGATGATTGACTGGCACGACACTTTTGGTGCACCACTCCCTCTCACCCCTTCAAAGCTAGTACAGCTTTCCAATCAAGATTCATGGAGATGCCTCTAAAGCTACATGGCAGCCTTCAGTGATATTATTGTAAGTGACAGATCCCATCTTCACTGACACACTTTTGGACGTAATTATTTTATTTTTTGGGTACCAATTGGCTCTCATAGTTCATCCTATCATCCCAATATGATGGACAAACCCGGAGATAGTTAAAAAATGTCTAGAAGGATACCATTGCTTTGTCTCTGATAACGGAAAGCACAATGGTTCAAATGGTACATTCTGGTAGACGGTATAACACTTCCTTTTCATACTACAACAAAATGCATACCCATTTATGGCACTTTATGGATAATTACCACTCCTTCTCCATCATTTATTCTCTAAAAGAAAAATCTCCAGTTCAAGCAAAGCAAAGATCACATCGAGAATCAACAACAAGTTCTCCAAATCTTGTAAGGACAACCTCACATGGCACAAAATCAAAGAAACAACAAGCAGACCAACATCGTAGGGAAAGAAGTTTTAAAGTAGGGGTATTGGGTATTTTATGAATTACAACTATACAAATAGATGTCCCCTCACAAGCCAAGAAGGATAATAAATTATCACCAAAGTATCATGGCCCGTATAGGTGTTGCAAAGATTGGTACTATAGCATACAAATTGGAGTCATCAAGATCTCACAAGTAATAACGGGCTTCCATGTCATGCTGAAGTGAAAGGTATATGATACAAGATCCCAGCTCAACTATATTGCTGTGAACTTGATGAGGAAGGAAAATGATATTGGAGCCTCAAGCCATCATTGACACAAGAATTCGCCAATCGAGGAATAGATCCATTTCTCAGAGTATCTCATTAAAATGGAGGAAACTACTAAAATGTTGAAGATTCCACTTGGAAGATGAGTCTTTTATGGCTGCATATCTATAGTTACTCGCTACTGCGCGACAACACTGTTCCAGGGAGTGTATGTTAAGCCCTAATATTGGCTCAATATTAGGGCTTAACACCTAATTGGGGCATATTAGATTAGTAATGTTATTTATTTATGCCTATTTGAGGCCATTAGTTGTAATTCGATTAGTACTGTTATTTTATTTATGCCTGCCTTAGTCCATTAAACTTCCTAGTCTCCCTATATATACCAAGGAGACATTTTCATTTTGAATCATTCTTGTACTTGAACATTTAAGTGGGGTAAAAGGAGGTTGCCCCCTCGAAGAGGCTTATTATCTGAGATTATCTCTTTTTCAAGGCGTTGAGTACTTTTCCTGAGGTTTTTCTATGCTATATTGATGTTTGGTTCTTAACAAATATATAAAAAAACATACCATTATCCATCAAACAAACTTGGGTCCATTACCCAAACCCGAGTTCTCCAACTTCTCATGGCCATAACTCTCTAACCGTGAGGAGTTATGTGATGTTCCACATACCACCAAAAATTTAATGACATGTACTATCCATATAGAATAGTCTTACTTTAAAATATATTAAAACTCATACCATTATACATGAAACAACCTTGGGTCCATTACCCAAACCTTTGTGCTACCGAAATTCGCTACCGAACTTTCTCCAAGGGTCGACATCAATCACTAAGGGTTAAAATCAATATACAATATCACTCTCCAATGGTTGACATAAATGAAAACCAACAATCCATACCAAATATCCATCAACCTAAGCCAATTGTTTGACATTTGTGATATATTCCTTAGATGCATCCCTAGAGTTAGATTTGAGCCAAACTAACCCAATATATCCATAGTTGTCTTTATAAGAAAGTGGGATTTCTTCCAAGATTTCCTCAACCAACTCAGTGCTCCCTAAAAATGGGCAATAGAGTACTACAATTCTCCCCCTGAGATGGAAAAGGAGCGCTATCCCTCCCTATGTATAAGAAGGGGAGCAATGATATTCCAAAAAGTTACCAAGATGAATAATTCCCTAGCAAAAAAATTTGTTTTGACTGACAAATAATGGGGCTTCTTATTCCAACATGTTTTAGGAGTTGTAGCAAGTGTTTTCATGGTGTCATTTGAGATGTGAAACTTAGGTAAATCAAATGTGATGCTTACCACACTTGTGACAAAAGTGTGACACTTATGACACTTGCAACAATGAAAATGTGACACTATTGAAGTGAGGAGTTTTGATGTGTAATAGATTGCCCCCCAAAGGGTGAAATAAAAAAAGGAATGTTGATGGTTGAAACACTTTGTAGATTCTTTGAAGCAAGGGTATGGAGTTGGAGAACCTAGTAGAAGTTGCATACAACCATCAAACAATGTTAATATGTGTTACATTCCCGAGGGAGACATACTTATGCTCATAATACGGTTGACTAAAAGAACGATTGTCAATAAATACACTGCATATCCATGATGATATTGATTAAGGAGATGGCCACTAAAGATACAATGTGGATCCAACTCTCTATGACCTAACTTGATCGTAGCCATGAAAGAATACACAATGGAGCTATGATGTGATAAAAACATAGCCACAGACCAATACAAAGTGGATCTATGTTAAAACGTGTATATTAGTTGGATAATCGCCATTGCAACCTGGGTAAAGTGTATATGTAGATGAATACTAAACCTAGGGTCTTCGTCCTGATACTATAACAATATGATTATGTCCATGTGAATAGATGATTTGATGTAGAAAGTGACAGAAACCACTTAATTACCGGTTATTGAGGTATATCATTAACAAGTGCGAGATAAATCATCATTGATGTCGATGATTCTCAAGGTACATTTTAAAGTACAATCTAGCGAATTTGAAAAATGAGTTGAAGTTGAACATTCATGGAATCAATCAATCATGGGTCATTGATGCATACCCACTACCGAATTCTAGGAGGCCTTCCATTGAGGCATGTAGATCCCAACGTATTGATGTGTTCCTAAGTCTATTTCACAGATAATTTGTTGAAGTTGACAGGAAAAGAATCGTCGAAGGAGTGCATTGATGTATCCCCCATCAATTGACACGAAACATGTCATAGGAAGGTGATAAGATATAGTAAATGAAAATGGAACTAAATGGGTATGGGAACTGATAACATTTTATATGTCTAACTTTTGATGTGAAGACTTCCCTTGAACACTAAGGCATGATATAAGACTTGGAAACATAGACTCATAGTGGACCAAAACATAATGCGACGAGTGTTGACAAATTCTTTGTATGGGCCAAAAGAGTAGGAAGACTCATAGGATTGGTTCAGTGTAGAGGCTTTATGGATTATCCAAGTGTATGGTAAAATGAAAACAAGTACCTTGTTCAAGGGCGACTACGAGAGATGCTTGAAATTGTTTCAAGAAACTTGACCCACTTCCTTCAATTTTTCCCCCATATAGGTATATGAGTACCTCTTTTTAATTTACCGAGCTTGAGGAGGGTAACACATGCTTGATATAACTCACCTTCAATAAGTTCCTCTTCCTTTATTTATTGAACTGGAAGAAGTAAGGGTTCATCCCCATATGGGCCCTTCAATGTGTGATTTTGTGAATCCATAGAAGGAAAAATCGGTTGTTTTTCATGTTTACGGAGTTTGAAAATAACTTAAAGAAGACTATGGGGTTGTTCTTTTCATGATTTTAGTCTCCAAGGTCCGAAAAACTATAAAACAATATGACAAAGAAATCTTCTAGTCAAGATTGACTAGAGTGTTCATTTTTTGTAGTTAGTCTGCTAGGACGGAAAAAGGGATAATCTACCACCCAAAAGACGTCTCTTCATATTTTAATGAGCTCAAAGTGTGATGAAGTTTTCTCAATAGCATCACAAGGCCATAAAAAAATATATGATCCATAAATTCTTGTATAATCAAGTTGTTCTGGGAAAAAAATGGCAACTGTTTCTTTAAAAATCAATAATAATTTAGAAAAAATAAAAAATAAAACATTATAAATGTGAAAAAGGGGGGTGCAAATGACTTAATTTGGACATGTAAAAAATCAATTAGGGCAAAAAAAATCATTCTCACCTTTTGTTTTACCATTTTCCTTTTTCTTTGAGTTTTTCCCCTTTTGGAGTGATTGTTCGACGTTGATTGCAGGAGCTACAGGAAACCGTTCACAATTTTGTTGGGATCAAGTTGGTTTTCTGGCCTTTCTCATTCATTTGCATATCTTTTTATCTAAATTCAACCTGTATTTTATGAGCTTGGGCTCCTTGGAAATCCCTAGAGCATCGAACAGGATCGACGCTCCCTTAGGTAATAGAGGGGGCGTTGATCGATATTTTGGTGCCCTGGTATGTCCTCTAGAGGAGTGCTCGTGCTCTGATTTTTCCCTCCAAGGAGTGTTGGGCACAAAAGTTAATTTGTTTTGGTTTTTTAGGTTGTGAAAAAGGTAATTATTTTTCTTGAAAACTTGGCTAATGTGATTCTTTCATGAATTTGCATGTTTTCCCTTAGAAAATCATGATTGAATGGAAGGATATAGAACATGAATTTGATGATATGGCTACCTTACAAGACGCTTAAGGAAGGACAACTCTACGAAATTACGACTTGCTAAAATACTTCAAGCTACAAAATATGAGAAAAGAAGTCCTTTTACTTGAGTATTTGATTGGGTTATGGGACAACGATGAGAAATCATTCCGGATAGGATCGCACATGCTTGATATCAACATGGATGATGTTTATTTCCTGAAGGGGCTCTTGAATAGAGGAGCGCCCATTATTTTTTCTAGACATCAGTCTACTCCACAGCCAACAGAGGCATATGTCACCCAGTATTGTGTACCAAGTTCATGCTTGGTAGGAGGAAGTATTTCCATTAAACATGTGATAGACCTACCTCTATGATCAATTATCTTCTCTATCACAAAATTGACAGGAAGCACCAGCTCTCACGTTTCTTCCAAGTCTTAGATATCATATCCTATTCAGTGCTTGGATCCCAGTATTTTTAACTGGATTGCGGGGTTCTTTAGGAACATCAAAGAGAAGATCACTAAGTTTCAAACAAGAAGGAAAAAACAATTTGGATACGTATCTTTCTTAGTTTCATTATTTCTAGAGCAAGTTCCACATATGAAACCATAGGTTGCATTGATAGCACGCCCTGCGACCGAGCCTTGTATGTAGTGGTGGACAAATATTTCACCTAGGTTCGAGAATGAACCCTCGGCCTTCCATTTTACCGCTGAATTATTTGCATGATGGAGGAGACAACTCATGGTTATAGATGATTTCCCGTATGTTGGGTTTGAATTTAGGGGTAGCACAGTTTTAGTGCTCCCCAAGGAGGCACAGTGGGATGCATCAGGTACGAAACATCATAAACTTAAAACAATATTTGTTTTTATATGTTTATATGTATTTTGTTTTGTACGGTGAGGGATCTAAGTCATGTTTTTTTATCATGTACGTTAGCACTCTGTAATTTTGTCCGGATGAACAGACAAATGATAGAGGTAACTGTTTCAACCTACTTTAGAGCTGGGCACTAGCCTGCTCAATGCAAAGAGGGCTCTCTCACGTCACTAGGTATTTCTTTGATAATCAATGGCTAGATTTGGTTTGTTTGTGGGTTTTATGCAGTTGTTGGCAAAGAAAAGGGGGTGAAATTTGGGGCTATGGAGTGGAAAATGAATAAAGAACTGCCAGGCCATTAGAACTATCTAGAGGAGAAAGGCTAAATGAGGCAATGAGTCTGAGTTTTTAAAACTGAAATATGTATGGTGAAAGAGGAAAAGGGAAACAAATAACTACATCAGAGCATATTGAAATGAGTTCCGAATTAGTTAATAAGAGGATTACGTCATTTAAATTGCTAAGTCGAGAGCATCATAAGACGAATTGTGGACTCTTAAATCTCCAATTTAAAATAGGAAAATGTAAATGGGATTTCAAAGACATAAGAAATACACACTATGAGAGAAAACATAACTCATATCACAACCATTAGAATCTTTTCATAAATAGTTCAAAACGCTTCTGAATTGTATATTCACTTTAGCTCCATGGATTTACAAAGTATTCCCGCTATGAGGGCAGGCCCCTCTTTGGTCCGTCCAACCATTTATTTATCTTTGTAATAGTATATATAGGTATATTACATCTAGGATTCAGAACAAATCATCTTCCCCAAAATTCCAAAAATAGTTGTCGGTTACAAAAGAGTAACGTATAACAACTGAACTCCTATTTTCTAGGGGACGTTATAAACAAAACTGACATATTTGAGGTTTTTTTCCTTGAAGGCCTTTTGTCAATATTATTACAAAATTCTCTGACACACTAAATTTAGCCTGCAATCTATTTCAGGTTGTTTTTCCCCAATGCTTTTGACCACCTCAGCTTTTACCTCTATCTTTTGACGCTTTCTTTGTTTCCTCTTGACAACTCATGTATGGTGTTTTCCTACATATCTATTGATGATTAAATCCTTCATGATGGGATTTAATATCACCTCTTCATCTACTCCTGGCTCTCCCGAAGGCTTTGTATAAATTTTTGTTGCTAATATTCAAGCAACCAATTTCTCTCTCTTCTTCAATGATGAATTTGTCATATTAGTTGAAAATCCTGGTTCACTAGAGGCCACTTGGTCTGTCGTATCCATTTCCCTGGTTTTACAGAAAGCATGAACTTATCTTCCTTAGCTGAATGATTCGACCTGTGATTACCCCATTCTAAAATAGAATGTTAATTGCCCAAAACAGAGTAATGTAACCCATGTTTTGAATGATAATCGGCATTGAGTGCTAACCATGAACTACTGACAAGAGTACTTGCAGGTACATCAGTTTATCATGTTTGGCCAATCTTTCTCGAATGATGAGGGTTCGAGTTGGTTATCTATCGGTGCTCACCTGACATTGCACGGATGAAAAGTACTCAAACAAGTGGTGTGATATTATTTGACCGGCCATCACTTCCCCTCTCCACATGCGACCTTTATATTTGACATATTTATTGATATTAGAACATGTGACATCGAGGCGTGGTTGAGCGATTTTTCACTCACCCGCTTTTCTCCTCGATATGCTTCTGGAGGTGCCATGTGTCTATGGGTTGAAATCATGGTATTTTCCCTGACCCACTCTCTAATTCTTAACCTCCACAGTGTTTACTCGCCCAATATGTCTCCTGACCATCGATCTAGGTTGCTCAAGATCTATGGCCCACTGGGTCCCATCACTCCTACATCTCCATCGATTTTAACCCTATCTGCCATATATGACCCCAACCTCTAATCTAACACTTCTATATACTGATTTAGCATTTCGCCAAATCTCAAGACTTGGATTCCAAGAAATTATTCTAGTGATAACATAGGCTCCAACTGGGGATGTTACCCTCCCTGTGAGGTAGCAAAGAACTTGTAKACCAGGTGCTATATCCATTGGGMTTCTCCCAAAACACKTGTGTGTATTGTGCTCCAACCTGTCACCAGTGTCTACTGAAAACCAAACTCTACACACTACTATCMAGTGGCTACTRAATATACCACTATAAATCCGACTRTGTACACTACTGGAAATCCAAAAAATGCTTGATCAACAAGCTTATTTTCACTTACCTACCCTAAAACTGCTGAAATGAATACTCAATCAAGTGATGCTAAAGTGCCAATGCAGCCAATCAAGCAATTGGCTTCCCGATTTTTCTCCGCTCACATCTTTCTTAAGTAGACAAACAAATGTAAAAGATGGCAGCTGAAAGAAAAAGTTGAATCCAAAACCTGAGCTTATGAATGAAACAAACTTCTCCTTGACTGTAGACTATAATAGGATGGCCATATGATCTTGAAAATCATGAAAAATCATTTCTTCTTGATGAGAAAAAGTAGAAAGACAAGCCTCTTTCATAAGTGTTTGTTTCTCTTGCTCTATTTATTCAGTTCTGGGAACACTTTCAAATGAAATTCCAGCAATAGGTTTGTCTAATATTCCATGCATATCAACAAAAAAATTCATACATCCTTGAACATCTTTAAATATGACATCCATACTATGTGCATCAGGGTTATCCTCTTGTTCATCAAATGGTTCTGATTTGGTTTTATTAATCTTATGGAAATTTTCTTGAGTATTGTCATTTTGGCTTTCAAATGAGTGAATGGAAATAAGTTTATGCTCGTAATATTCTTGCAAATGTGAAAAGTAAATATTGTCTACTATTTTACAGTCTGTAGTTCCCATGGATTCATTTTCAAAAGCATGATTTTTAAATGAATCAAACAAAACCACCGCCTCTTCATTATCTTTCTGTATTTCTGATTGAAAAATGGCATACGCTATTTTGTTGCTTTCTTGAAACTCTATGTAATTTGTTTGTTCACTGCTTGAAGTTTCCATAGATGCAGTTTCATAATCCTCATCCATGTCTAGGACATTTAGAAAATGGACCACCACATCATTCTTAGGGGAAGAAAGGCAACTTTGAAACACTTTTCCTTGCTGGAAATATTGTTGCATACTTATATTAGTTTCAGAGGGAGGAAAATAACCTTTAACAAAAAATTCTTGATCAGCTTCATCTTCCTTTTCAGGCTAATAACTGACCATAGACTAAAAATTTGAACTGAAGTAACCTTCCATGTAATCAGCCACATGTTCATTAAATGTATGAGAAGGTTGTAGGTGTTCTTCATAGATAACAATTTTCTCGTGTAAGCCAGTGCCATTGTGAATGCAATCAGACTTTCCTTGTTCCTCTGTTATCTCATGATTTTCTTTCAACAATTCAAAAGAAGAAAAACATAGAGGAATATGGTTTTCATTTTCAAGTCCATTGCTTTCTGAATATTCTACATCATGTCTAGAGGATTTCCAATTTGAAACATTATAAACATTTTGTTTCAGCAATTTGAAAGAAGAAAAACATAATGGCAAGGTTATTTCACCTGATTCAAAACCTTTTTCGTTTTCTTCATTGTTGTCATATGCACAATTTTCAATTTCTTTGAATGGCTAAACACACTCATTTTCAGATTCATCTTCGACCAATGGCTACAATTTTGAACTGACAAGACTTTCTACATAACAAGTAATAGGGTCATCAACCATATGAGAAGATTGTTGCAATATCTTGTCAATTTTTTCTGGTGAATTAGTGAGATTTTGCCTCAACACACATTCATCTGCTTGAATGATAATGTTAGAATTTTCTTTCAATAATTTAAATGAATAAAATCATAAAGGTAAAGAATTCCCTTCAGCTGTTTTAGTACTTTCTTCTTTGTAACTGTGATATGTAGGCTGATTGCTCTCATGGCACTACTGAAAAGGGACATTTTCTGATAGAGAACATACAAATAGTTGTTCTAGGAAGTCAACATCACAATCATCATCATATTCATAACATATAGGAAAATCAGAAACATCTGCAATGTCATCTAACAAGAAAAAAATTGGAACATCGACCTGCTCTTCAACAAACTGATTTGCAAACTCATTTTTTTTTAACCGTCTACAAATGAATACATAAAACAATCAGCCCCCTGCTTATCATGGAATGGATCAACAACTCCTCATTCAACAAGTGGAATATAAATTTTTACAAAATCATTGGCATTAAAAACTTCAAGAGGGAATATGATATTATTAACTCTATGCTCAAGATTCAAATCAACTGTTTTATGTTCATATTCTATAAGGTAGCTAGAGAGGTAGTGAGGGGGTGGGCAGAGGGCCCATAGTTATAATAGTGGAGGTCATTCAATGTAAGGTGGACTAGGTCCACTATATTATTAAATAAGGCCCACTATGGTAGTTAGATATAATAAATGTAAGGAGAATTCTTAGAAGGTTCTACTTCTAGAAGATTCCTCCTATAGAATGTTCTTAGGTGATGATAGCACTATATAAAGGGGTTCAAGCAATGTAATGAGACATGAAGAGAAATATTGTATTTGGAGTGGTAACTCAATAGGAGGATGCCCCCACGAAGAGGCAAGTGAACAGGAGAGGATCCCTTCCATAATAGGATCCATTGTATGGTGTTGCCCTATCTCAAGGGTTTCTATAATAAAGTTGTGTTTTTCTATATGGTTTCATATATCTTGTGTGGTGATTGTATTCAGATATATTTGGATCTATTGTGATGATTTTTTATTTAGTCTTTGGTTCTTAACAAGTGGTATCAGAGCACTTTCCTTGGGAAGAAATTGTGGGAAAATATTTTTTATTTGAAGAAAAGGGTTGTAGATATGATTTCCTCTCAGAAAAAAACCCAAGTTGAAAAAAAAATCATCTGAAACGGAGTCCAGGAAGTCAAGATATTGAAGTTTTAAAATCTGCAAATTTTTAGGATTTTTTCTGCGGACGGCGGCGAGATTTTTTTTTATTTTTGTAGCATATGGAGACCAAATTTTCCCAAATAAATTACAGATATGAGTTCCTCTCACAATTTCACCCAATTTCAAAAAAACAATCAGCCAAAATGGAGTTCGGGAAGTGAAGTTATGAGCATTTTAACTTCAGCAGTTTTTTAGGGTTTTTCCAGAAAAAGCCGCGATTTTCTGCCGAAACTTATTAGGTTTATTTTTTGGGTTTTTTCGTGATGGATGCAGGACCGAAGAGTTCATAGGGTACTCAGATGGCTATTTTCTCTCAAACCCTGAAAGAAATTCTTGAATCATTCAAAGCCCAATTGTTTCACACATTGGATGACAGATTGGATGCATTTGTACATGGTCTCACAGACGACCTCACAGACAAACTCAATGATAGTTTTCGTAGTATTAAATATTCATTGAATAACATGTGGGAGAGATTTCTTATGGAGGGCCTCAGGGATGAATATAATCAAGAAATATATGTTTGGTATGATTTTGAGGCTGATTGTGATGATTAGTATATGGATAGTTGTCATTTCTGGGATGACAAACACTTTCATATTTTATTTGATGACTCTAATCCACCTTCTGTAGAGAGCATCAATGTGAAAAATTAAGAGCCAATGATTATTACCAGTGTCCATCCTGCATATTCTACAATGGTATTATTCCTTTCAGATTCTTCTATGACCCTTTTCTACTATGTGGATGGATCTTCTTATTTGGATCCACATGACAGGTGTCAGTATTTGGAGCATCATTTTGAGTTGGTTAAGAAATTCTTGAATCATTCAAAGCCCAATTGTCGCCATTACACATTGATGACAGATTACGTGGAGCTCCCAGGCCATTGGTCTCACGTAATTAACTTCTCACACAAACTCACAATGATAAGCTAGTATCCAATATTCATTGAATAACATGTGGGAGAGATTTCTTATGGAGGGCTCCTCAAGTGTGGGATGAATATAATCAAGAAATATATGTTTGGCATGATTTTGGTGACCTGATTGTGATGATTAGTATATGGATAGTTGCCACTGGGATGACAAACACTTCTATATTTTATTTGATGACCTAATCCACCTTCCAGAGAGCATCAATGTGAAAAATTAAGAGCCAATGATTATTACTAGTGTCCATCCCGCATATTCTAAAATGGTATTATTCCTTCAGATTCTGCTATGACCCTTCCACTATGTGGATGGATCTTCTTATTTGGATCCACATGACAAATGCAAGATTTGGAGCATCATCATTTTGAGTTGGTTATTGGGGTTCCAAAATCTTCCACCATCGGGTACTCAACATGAGCACTTGGACATGGAACCCTATTTACAATGGTGGTCGGACTACATCGTAATGGTGGTTTTCCTTTCTACATGGGACCTTTGGTCTCCTAGCCTTCTTCAACATTATGGTCCACATCTATCCATGGGACCCTGGTATAGTACATCACATTGAGGACAACGCTTTCATATGGGATGGAACAAGGTAGCTAGAGAGGTAGTGGGGGTACCAGGGCCCAGGTGATAATAGTGGAGGTCATTCACCGTAAGGTGGACTAGGGTCCACTATATTACTAAATAAGACCCATTATGGTAGTTGGGATATAATAAATGGGTAGTTAGATATAATAAATGTAAGAAGACTTCTTAGAAGGTTCAACTTCTAGGAAGATCTCCCTCTAGAATGTTCTTAGATGATGGTAGCACCATATAAAGGAGTTCAAGCAATGCAATGAGACATGAAGAGAAATATTGTATTTGAGCAGAAATTAATCAGAGGATGCCCCCAAAGGCAAGGAATGAGGATCCCTTCCATAATAGGATCCATTGTATGGTGTTGCCCCACCTCAAGGGTTTCTATAATAAAGTTGTGGTTTTCTATATGGTTTCATGCTATCCTTGTGCAGGATTTTATCTCAGACATCTTTGGATCTATTGTGATGCTTTTGTATTCAGCCTTTGGTTCTTAACATATTCAATTTCATGTTCTTGAGCATCCAACCCATCATTTTGAATATGTCTACATGCTTAGATATTGTGTTGAATCTTCTGATCATCATTAAACATTTGTTGTAGTGAGTTGACTTTCTTCCATTAGAATAAGAAAATCTCGGATGAAGGGTTGTTGTTGTATACCGGCATGGCAACAACTTTTAGTGGGTTGAAATTTCTCAAAAAAATTGTAATAGATGCTAGAAAACCTCCTACTGAATAGGAAATAACTTCATTGCTTTCACTTTTTAAGGCATAGAACTCAGAAGATGTAGATACAAAGATTTTTTCCTGCCCCAAAAATTAAAAACATTCTTCACTCCTCCCATGAGCTAATTGGTTCCCTATCTCAAAATGTTTAAACAAGTCTTTGGTGTCCCCTTTCAAGGATTGAGAGAAGTGCCTCATACAAACATCATCATGGTCAATTTCAAACAAATATATAAATGTTTCAAACCCTGATGTGTTTCTTTTCAACCGATATATAGCATCGTGTCCCCCATCAAACACATGTAGGTACCTATAGTGCTTTGGAGGAAAATCATGTAGGATGTGAGGTAACTTTAAGGGTCTAGATCTATGTTTTGAGGGTGTTGGATCAAGTACAAAAGTTGAGACATCAACCTTGGTTTCACGAGGCTCATCAATCCTACTGGTTATCATATGGTTCAGTGAGAGATTTTGATCAAAGTCAGTAATAAAATGAGGATATATTTGTATAATCTCAAGAGGAGGATATGCAATTTCATTATTATCATGATCATTATTTGCATGAAGTAGGTGAAGGAAAATTTGTCTAGTTTGTTCAGGAAAGGACCATAGGCAACTTACAACAAACAATAAAATGCCTTTAAAAATTCCAATTTTAAGTAATTCTCTTTTTTCCATAATGCCTTTCACACCTTTTTCAAGGGATCTCATCTTCCATTGGAGTCTCTACATTACATTTGAAGCTTGAGGAGTCACCAATAATGTTTTTGAAGTTTCATTTATGTATTGAGAGTGGAGTCGCCATTGCAAATTTAAAATTTATGGATTCTTCTACCAATGAAATCACCTTCAAACTGATTTTTGATGCGTGGTGCCTGTGAGTAAAGAATACAGTCAATGTGTGCCTAAGTGTTTGTCGCTCTCAGACGCTAGAACTCAACCATGTTGTTCTTCCCAGGAAAAATTTCCACTTCCCAAGCAATGGCAAATTTAATGTTAGCACTCTCACAAATTTTGTCCAGCTTGAATAGATCTAACAACAGAGGTGTAAATGTCAACCTACTTTAGAGCCGGCACTAGCCCTACCAAATCGAGGGATATCTCGTGTCACTAGTTATTTATTTGATAATCATTAGATTTGGTTTGTTTGGGGGTTTTATATAGTTTCTAGCGAAGGAAAGTAAGTGGACATTTTAGCTATGGAGTCGAAAAATGAATAAAGTAGGAAGACAATTAGAACTATCTATAGGAGAAAGGCTAAATGAGGTAATGAGTCAAGTTTTTAAAACTGAACATGCATGAAAGAGGAAAAGTGTGGAACAAATAATTGCATCAGAGCATAGTGAAATGAGTTCCAAATTAGTTAAGAACATGATTACATCATTTAAATTTCTAATTTGAGAGCATCATAAGATGAATTTTGGACTCTGGGGCATCTAATTTAAAAAAGACAAAATGTAAATGGAATTTCAAAGACACAAGAAATAAACACTATGAGAGAAAACATAACTCATATCACATCCATTAGAATCTTTACATAATTCAAAAATCGCATTGTATATATTCACTTTAGTCTATTGGATTTAGTGGGGTATTCTACCATGAGGAATACCCCTTCGGTTCTCACAACTAAACCATTCATTTATCTTGTAATAGTATATATAGGTAGATTACATCCCGGATTTAGAACGAATCATCTTCTCCAAAGTTCCAAAAAATAGTTGTCGATTACAAAAGAGTAACGTACAACAACCGAACTCCTATTTTTTAGGGGACGTTATAAACAAACCGACATATTTGAGGTTTTTTCCTTGAAGGCCATTTGTCAATATTATTACAAAATTCACTGACACACACTAAATTTAGCCCGCAATCTATTTCATCTTGGAAAATTCTTCTTTTAACATATCAAGCCATGCAAGTTGGTTTTTCCCAACGCTTTCGACTACCTCATCTTTTACCTCTGTCTTCTAACGTTTTCTTTGTTTCCTCTTGACAACTCATGTATGGTGTTCTCCTGCATGTGACTGCTAAGGATGATTAAATCCCCTATGATGTGATTTAATCTCACCCTTCATCCGCTCCTCGCTCTCCAAGGCTTTGTATATGTACCCCCATTGCTATTATCTTCGAACAACCATTCTCTTCAATGATGAATTTCTTCATATTAGCCGTTATTGGTTCATTGGAGGCCACTTGGTCTATGAAAGCATGAACTTATATTCCTTAGTTGAATGATTCAACCTATGATTACCTCGTTCTGAAATAGAACGTTAATTTCCCAAAACGGAGTAATGTAACCCATGTTTTGAATGATAATCATCATTGAGTGCCAATCGTGAAATACTGACAAGAGGCCTTGTGTACCGCCGATTTATTACTGCTTTCATTAATCTATTTCGAATGACGAAGCCTTCGAAAGTTTGGTTATTTGGCTTACACTCACATGGTATCAGTAGATGAACGAAGTAATCGAACAAGTGGTATGAGATGACTTCCGACCTGGCTGCCACACTTTCCCCTCTCTACATGCGATATTTATATTTGACATATTTAATGATATTAGAAGACATGACATCAGGGCATGGTTGAGAATTTTTCACTTACTCGCTTTTCCCCTTGATATGCATCCCGAGGTGCCACATGCCCTCAAGACGAAACCATGGTATTATTATCAGCCCACTTCCAAAGGATTAACCTTCGTGGTTGTTTTTTCCGAGAGGCCCCGACCATCGACCAAATGCCTAAGATCTAAGGGTCTGTCCCATCACTCCTACGTCTCCGTCGGTTTTAACCCTGTCTGCCAGATATGACCCCATCCGCTAATCTATCACTCCTCTATAATGATTTAGCATTCTCATTAAATATCAAGACATGTATTCCAATAAATTATTATAGTGATAACAATGTAGACAAAGGTGTGACACGTTTGATGAGGATGCCAACACTAGGACGTTGTGGATATGTTCAGGTAGTAGCATAATTTGATGTCGAAGCAGAGGAATTGAGGTGGAGAGAAACCTCCATGGTTTGACCTTGGGTGTTCCTTCCATGAGGATGAGAGATGTACCCCTACACCTTCAAAGACACACAGTTGGGGTGACTGAAGGTCTCAGTCATTTTCTACGACGAGTGGCAAGAGCAGTTGTGTGCTATGCTAAGTAACAATGGTGTGAAGACGAGTAGAGTCTCGTGACACATTATTCTTTTACAATGGTACCATGGTCATGAAGGCCCACATTTTTCCTACTATGTACTTTTGACTACTTATTTTGACAAACTTTTCACTTTATATACTGTGCCCATATATATATGGATTTCGCGTAGTGGCTACTTTATATTTTATTTTTGTTTTAAATAATGTATGTTTTTATTTACATGCTTCATGTCCCAAATGTTTATCTATGCACAATGTACCAATTCAACATATAATTTTCTAATGAGTCCGTAATAGTATTAAATTCTCTCGATATATGTCTATATTATATAAATTCAAAAGATCCTTTGAGACAACGAACCTTTAGATGGAGATCGTAGGAACAAATAGATTAAACAGTTGTATCTACATAGCCAGTTGATGGACCATGAGTTGAGAATCAAGGTTGATCATCAATTGAGATATTCCTAGAGAATAAGATTCGGTTAAAATTCCAAGGACAACATGATATTCTGCAACGTTATTAGTTGCAGATCCGAGGAAAATTCCTCCTGAAATCACTAACTCGCCAGAGTGGTAAATGACCCAAGATACATAAGGGATATTCAGATACACGCATCTAGCATCATCCGCAAATCCAAAATATATAGGAAAGGATGATGACATTTTCACATTCAAGTACAAAAAAAAGTATAAGCAAATTTAAATAATGGGGAAAATTTTGTGCAAGCAAACCTAAAGACACAACACCCAAAAACATATGTATGATAATGTACAAAGCACACATGCAAGATATTATATGCATAGTACTTATTTAAGTAAATACTATTTCTGGCTCACCGAGAGATAATCCTTTGTAATCCACTAACTCATAGGTGCCTCTCTATAACACTCGTTTTACGATGTATGGCCCATACCACATAGGTTCTAACTTACCTACACCAAGTTTTTCAAGATACTGGTCATAGATTAAGAACTAGATCTCTTCTACAGAGAGGTTGGAAATACTTTAATATATTGAGTCTTGATGTACCTTTTTTATATATATCATTGATGAAACATCACAACGGGTTTCATCCAACTTCATTAGACATAAAAATCATTATTCTTCAGTAGAAGTGGTAGATGCTCTACACAAAGAGTTTGGGGCCATGGAATCTCACATTCAATTCCAGAATGACTTCCAAATCGTATACCAACCGAAGGGGGTGTAAATCTAGTGGTAGTTTTAACTACCTAAATCCTGATAAGCCCGTGAAAAGTGTCAGAGTGCAGAGAATAGATGAAAATTCCAAGAGGTTTTTTTCTCTCCCACCATGTATTGAAGCATGGTTTTCAGGACTTTGTTGATGGATTCAATTTATCCATTTGATTGAGGATATTAAGGGGATGAATTTTCATGGAGAAAAATTAACTTGGTGCGTAATTAACCCATCATCTAGTTTTGAAAATGGGATCCATGATCGGTTACAATATCTTGTGGGACTCCGAAGTGAGCAATGATGTGATTCAAAAAAAAAAGTATTGCATTTCAACCATCATTAATAAATGTAGGCATAGCCTCATTCCATTTAGTAAAATAATCGACGACGACGATAATATAACCATGCCCCCCGACAGAGGTAGGCTTACATTGCATGAAATCAATACCCCATTTGGAAAAGGGGTTGATAATGACAATGGGATGAAGTGGAGATGATTGGGTTACTACTTTCTTCTGAAATATATGACAAGGTGGGAATTTGTTAATGGCCTCAATGCAAAATTTGAATATGGAAGGAAAAAAAAACTGGCACATAAGATTTTTTGGGTTGCAGCCATCCCAAAAAGATGACCACCACAAGCTCCAAGGTGACATTCATTTAAAACATCTTCAGCCTCTTCATGGGTTAATCAACATTATAAAACAGTATCAATGCCTCAACGGTACAAAGTTTCGCCATTGATAAGGTAGTTCTTTGAATGGTGTCTAATGTGACGTCATTCATCACGTGAAATTATTGGCTAAAAGCGTTGAGTTTGTAGATAGAGAAGAATGTATCCATACCATGGATCAGACATACTAATGAGGAAAAATTATTCATCGGGAAGGGAATCATTGGGCTCAGTATTCTCATCGATATGGGGAAGATTGCAAATTAATTATGCAAAAACCAACGATTTTTTAGCTTTGGATTTGGAAAACGCGAGATTGAATTCTTGGAGAATGATGATCCATTTCAAATATTTTCCCCCAAGTGCTTGAATATTTAATATGTGGTACATGGATTCCGAGTCCGCAATGACTAGGGTAGTGTAAAGTAGAATATAGTGGAGAAATATTTGGATGGAAATAACTGTTTCCAAAGCCAAATTTTCAACATGTGAATAATGGAGTTCAGGACCTGAAAGGATATTACTTAAATAGTAGATCACAAGTTCGACATTGTCATCATCCTCTTATACTAACACCATATAAATAGTGGAATCAGGGGTATCCAAATAAAGGATGTAATCTTTCACATATTTGGGTGGATGCAAAAGTGGTGTATTCATTAAAGCATGCTTGAGATCATCAAATGAGCATTGAGAAGTTGCATCCTAGATGAAAGGGGCATATTTTTGCAGCAATCTCATGAATCCTTTAGTAATTTTGGCATAATTGCATATAAAATGGCGGAGAAAGTTTTCCTTCCCTTGCAAAATTTGTAGTTGGGCAAGATTGTTGGGAGGGGGTAAAGTGAGAATGGATTTGAATTTTAAGGGATCCACCCTAATCCCATCTTTGGATACTACAAAGCCGAGGAGTCTCCCTGATTCAACAACTAAAATGCATTTATGGGGGTTCAAACATATGTTGTAAAACCTACATATAAGAAATATTGACCTTATATGGCGAATATGATATCGTCGATGAGCAGAGTGATATGGAAAGTCATCGATATAAGGTTCACCAATATGTTTGATGTCGTGGAATGCATACAACATAGCCTACTGAAATGTGGCTTCAACATTTTTAAGGCCAAATGGTAATTTCCGATAGACAAAAGTCCCCCATGGGAAGATGAAGGTTGTTTTGTGTTGATCAGTAGGTAAAATGATGATCTAATTATATCCAAAAAATCCATCAATAAAAGAGAAAATGACACTTCCGACGCAATTGTGGATAATTTGGTCGATAAAGGGCATAGGGTAATTGTCCTTCGGACAATCCTTATTTAGATCCTGATAATCGACACAAACATGAATTGTCCCTTGTTTCTTGGTGACTGGAACGATGTTGGAAACCCATTCAGTCATAGGTATGGAATAAATAAAACCAACCTTTAACAACTTTTCTACTTCTACCTTGATTGCTGCAATTTTCTTGGGATAAATTGGGCTAATTTTGTGTCTCACAGTTTTGAATCCTGGGTAAGTTTTGATTTCATGCACAACGATCGAAGGATCAATCCCTGACATTTATTCATAGCTCTAGGTGAAGATATCGTGAAATTATTTAAACAAGGCAGTATAAGTTTCAATCTCTTCAGTTGAAAAATTGGCACCTAGTTGTATGTTTTCAACAATACCTTCTTTTGTGGATATGTCAACACTGATCGTTTGAGAGATATTTCCCAAATTCCCCTCAGAGATGGTATCCTGAGTGAGTATCGAAAATTGGGAGAATTGACGATATTAGTGGCAAAGATAGATGAAATATCTTTCTCAATCTCATCCAAACTGGGAAGAAAGGATGAACAATGGTGGTTGTCATCCCATGCAGCCTCCTCGATACTAAGCATTTCCACAATGGATTCATTCGATGGAAAAATCCATAGTATGTAATCAAAAGTGGAGGATTGGGAATCTAACCAAGATGATAGAAAATAGGAAGTAGACACCAGCAGGTGTTGGTTGTTAGGTGAAGGAGAGGTATACTGATGGCGTTGTATTCGACCTCTATAAGACAAAGTGGCATAGTGTCACCTAGTGAATAAAATTCTAAGGGACTAGGTACGATCCATGGATCAGATGATTTGAGGGATTGATGTACCATAGTTGAAATCATGTTAACCATTGTGATATGTTGTGTGGTTGGAGGAAGAGGTGTGGTGAAAGTGCCCATGAGTGAAGACTCTTTCAGTAGACCCACCCTAACACTTTCATAAGTAATCTTTGAGTCCCCCCAAAATGGAATATTGTTGGTTGTTTAAGTGCGAGCATCAAGGGTGCATTAATCTAACTGATCGATGGTCACAATTTTATCTTGATAATGGAATTGGACACATTGAAAAATATGATGAAGCGACAATAGTCATAGCATAGAACCAAATTCTTCCTAGAAACAAGTTATAATCGATGGGAGCGTAGACTATGTCTACATTGACAGAAACCATTCCCCCCCCCCAATTGAACGGCTAAGGATTGTAAGAATCCATGAGGTCAGAAACCTATTCCATAAAATTATTTTAACATGATGGGAGATTGATTAAGCCCAGGTGATTTAAGGCCTTTTCGACAAGCTAAGAACATGACACATGTTGATGCTCCCTCATCCAATATCATGCGATGAATATGTTGATTATGGAAAATGAAATAAATTTGGAAAGAAAGTTGGTGAGAGTCATGATTTAAAATTATCCATATTGAATGTGATATTATTGGATGTCTCTAGATTTATAGCTCCGATGGCTTCCAAGAGAGTTCTATGTTGGCTAGGGAAGTGTTGTAGAATTTCAAGAGCTAACATGGCACACGCTACTTGGGCCAAATCTTCAACAATGTTGTATTTTTAAGCAGCACGAGAGTTAGGATTAAAGGTTGAATTTCCGATTGTTCTCTTGGGTGGGCGTAATATAGAGTCAAAACTTGGTTTCTCAATCTAGAGATGTCCAAATAGAAGAGTAACTGAAGTGGAATATGGATCTGGTGCAGTTCCATTAGTTACATTTTACTTACGAGGTTTCCTAGTGGTGTGTCATATGTCATAGTGAGAGTGGTCAAATATACACCATTGAACATATAAATGTGTGCACTCAATGATGCATCCTTGTTAGGAGGATTAACTGGGTTGCCTCCTTGCGGAGGTGCAGGATGTTTTGTAATGAGTGACTGTTGTTGTGGAAAAGGATGGGTCAATACAATGGGTTGAGAATTTCCTTTAAAAAGTTTAGCAACTTCTTCCTGATGGGGACAATCTCGTGTGTAGTGATATTCAACACAAATGAGACATGGAAATTTGGTTTCTTTTTAGTAGCATGTGGTTGTGCTTGTGTTTTTGGATTTTCAGTTTTATTATTATTATTCTTGGGTTTATTCTTAGTTTTATTTCCCCCCCTTGATTTTTGTGGTGAAGCATATTAGACGGTATTCACTTGAGATACTTGAGTAGGGGTGGAGTTTCATGAGAGTGGAGTCTACACAATAGTCGAGGAAATTATGGAATGATTGGTTGTCCTAGACAATTGTGAACTAGACTAGGTTTTGACAGAACTGATAAATCCATATGAATGAGCACTGGAGGATGGTTTTGATGGATAAATTTTTGTGAGGGGAGATTTTGGGATCAATTAATAAAAAGTACCAGATTAGGAATAAACCAGATCCAAACACTAGGCATGAGAAATGAATTCCTCTTATGTGACTACACCACCCATGGCTACATCGTGAGCAATAAGAGGTAATAGAGATTTGGTTAATCATTCAACCAACAATTGTTCTGTAATGGTTTCTTTGATCAACCATCGTTGTCATCTCTATTCATGAATATGATCAGAAATATGTATAGAGTTAGTATGACAAAGGGAGGTGATTTTTTTTTTTTGGTTTTCTATCTGATGGGAAATTGGAAGTGGGAGAGGAAGGCCATAGCAAGTGAATTAAAAATTTTAAAAGTTCCACGTTGTAGTTCAATGTACCATTTAGGCGTTGAACCCATAAGTGTACGCTGAAATGGTGTAAACAGATAGAGTCATCCATTAGTGAGTTTGATGAACACCACAGATGAAATGTCATGACGTGATTCTTAGGGTCTTCTCCAGGTTTGTTGTCAAATTTTGGTATATCAGAAGGTAATTTGGATGGAATGACTGGCCAAAAAGGGGAGTGTAATATGGGATCGTTTGTTAATCTCGATAGAACCAATAGATCTAAAGTGGATAATAATGGTAACTGTTGATTGAATTGAGGATGATACTGGTGTGGCATAGGAACACCATTAGGACTGTAATCTGGTTGTGGTGGATATTTGTATTCATCAGGTCCTCCCATATGTTGTTTTTGTGGATTTTGACTAGGAAAAGTAGGATTCATTTATTGAGGAATTTGCATAAAAGGAGAAGGATATCCCTTGGGGGGGTAACCGATGTAACCCAAGGGAGGATGGTTAGTTTTACTTTGAGGTGGGTAATTAGGTTTCCCCTAAGGAGGGTAACTAGGTTGACCTTGAAGAGGGAAAAGAATTTTCCCTTAGGGAGGAAAGGATGGTTGGCCTTGAGGACCCCAAGTGGGATTTGGTTTTCCTGGGAAGGGTTTTCTTGACTATAATCCAGAAGGATTGGTATTTAGGGTTCCTCCCTATGGGTTGCAGTTTGATGATCCTCCATGATTTGGTTGATGAAAAATTCCTCCCTGGGGTGGTTCCCATGAGTATTGTGGGTTTCTCAGTAAATGGAGGTTGGAATTGTCCTCATTTCATCGGTTGGGTAGAAAGTGGGATTTTTCCATTAAAAGGGGGTTGCCCCCCAGGAATAATTTGTCTACTGAAGGAAGGTTTCCCCCCAATAGGGATTTTTCCACTGAAAGAGGGTTTCCCTCTAGTTTGGATTTGTCCAATGAAAGAGGGTTTCCCTCTAGTAGGGATTTTTCCCATAGTTGGGTTTTGTTGTATGATATGGTTTTTAATTCTTTGATGTGAAGGTGTCCCAACAGGATTTTGTGGAATATATGTAGTTATTGCTTGAAGAGGGATGGTAGGTATAATTGTCATGTTACTTTGCAAATGACTAGGTAACACAACTCTTGTTTCACTCGTAACTTGTCCTGAAGTGGTAGAAGTATTGATTGTTTGTTCGACAGGATGGTCAATAATATGACTTGATGGTCATGCATCTGTGCCTGTGGTGGTAGATGTATGTGGAGGGTCAAAGATTGATTGGAAAAAAATGATTTTTTCATAAATCTCCTGACCCAATGGAGTTCTCCATATAGGATGAACAAGATTTTTTTGTGGATCTACCATTTCAGTAGAGTGAACATGGGTAGTGTATTCTTCATTGAAATTTGGTTGTCATGGTTCCATGTCTAGTTGATTGTATGGCCTTGACGGTAGCCTAAGGTGATCTTCTACTACAATGTTACCCGAAGAGTCTACTCCTATAAGTAGTGGATCATGAGGGATTTTCAAATTCGGGTTTGTAGGAAGGTTGTGACCTTCCTGAACTACTACTAAATCTCTATATGGATTTTTTATCAAAGGAGTGGTGGCACTCCTAGTGTCCGAATAGTTTTTGACCTCTTCACGGTAAGTGTCTTCAGGTGAGTTAGGGGCTATGGGTTTGTATCCTTCTAGAGGAAACCCTTTCATCCTACATTATATATGAATAAATTTATCACCCACAGTACCAATTTTAAGGACAACTGATGTAAACAAACAACATTCGCTAAAAAATCTATAAAACCAACAAGAAAAACAATAAATTCTCTCAATGAATGTACTAGTTGGTGATGAAATCCAACATCACATGATCAAAGTGAGAAGGAGATAGAATTTGAGAGGGTGGATTAGTTACGTTGGAATCCTTCTTAATATACTTACACCTTGGTGCAAGTTCCCTCACATTTTTACCCGTGGGTTACCCATCAAGGAGCCTAAGTAAGTTTGACCAATGTTTGTTCCAGGTACATCGAGTAATTCCCTTCACCATCACCTTATGTAAGGACCCTAAATATTATGGCCACTAAGGATACCAACTCATAGTTAGTTGTTGGAAGGGTATAGTCGACAGTCCAGTTTGAACATATGGGCAAGATATCAAGTCCAAAATTCCTCAAGAGAAATGAGGACAAATGGACTGGTAAACTCCATAGGACTCTGAATGGATTTAGAATTCATGAAGCTTCGAGACCAAATGAAAAAAATTGGTCCTCAAGAAGAACCCCCAATATACGATCGTACCACTACAATTGGTTAAGCCTCAAAAGGATAATCTTCATTTCTCTCCCGCATGTGGCCTCATGTTTAACCCCCGTGTGAGAGGGGGATCCCAACTATGCTTATACGAAGGTTGGATTTGTTCTCCCTATCACAATATTCTGAGTTTGTCTTGAATTCTTTGGAGAGTTATTCTCACAGCCTATTCCAAAGTTCTAGTCCTAGTCTATTGTTGGCGTAAAGATCTCAAAAAATTGAATCTTTTGTGGTTGTTTGTTACACAAGGGTGAATGATATTGAAACTAATGATGTTTGAGATTCGACTCCATAAGAAGGTAAAAAAAATGATATGCAATTTTTTTTTAAAGAACTTCTAGCTACAGGAAGGAGAAGTGTTTATTTTCTTTCGTCACTAACAAACACTCAAGAATGAAAAATTTTATGCTATTTTGTTCTCAAACAAGAATTCAGACAATTTCCAAATAATAAAGAAAACCTTTTTAATATCCAAAACCAATGCATATGAATACTTCTTTGTTTGAGTGTGAATGAAAACTAAGATATTCATCTAATGCTTCGTTCTTTAACTAATAATGAAAAAGGTTCACTACTATGATTTGAAAAAGTAAGAAGCAAAAATAACACAAACAAAGATACTCTCAGTAGTAAACAAGAGACTGGAGGAAAAACAACTACCAAACTGTTCACTCAAAGAAAAACACTAAGAAATCAAAATTCATACTTTATAGTCTTCATGAATTGAGTAAGTGTTAACGCTCTGTAAAATCCCAGAGGTTGTTAGGAAAGAAGAAATATATGAGAGGTAACTTTATCCAACCACTTCGAAACTGGAATCTATCCCTACCAGCTTCAGAGAGGGATCTCTCTGTATGATTTAGATATGTTTTGAATTTAAGATATTAGGCTAGTTAAATAAATACGATTGAAAAGGTTTGTTGTTTTTGTTGAGTTGGATGAAAAGGTCCTTACGCATCCATTGGGCTATGGGTATGTGTTATAAAGATAAAAATCTAACCAGAAAACAAAGATTCCTTTCACAGGGTGAGATAATGCATTCATTGGATTCCTTTAGCAGTAAAATTATGAAAAGCGGAAAAGATGAGAATATCAATTAAAGTAAAGAAGCAGTTAAGAATTCCTTTACTGTAATATCAGAAGATAAACATTAAGATCTTTCAAAGTCTGAAATAGGGTATGCAAATATAAATCCTGCAACATGTGTTACTTTTAAAGATTTAGATTAGAAAACAATATGACAACTGAGAAAGAAAACATTCAACATAGAAAAGAAAACATCACCAATGAATAACATGCGAGAATCCTGTGAAAACGTCTCTTTGTATTAATGGAAGATCTCTTGAAAAAGATTACAGTCTTGTAGCTTGCAGGGCGTAAAGATCAACCCTCAATACTTCAAAGTGTGAAGTATTTATAACCAAAAATTACAAACGGTCCTGTCATTGAAGATCAGGACATGGAAAATCTAAATTTAGCTAACTAACTTAACAAGATACTAAAATCTAGGAAACTATTTGATGATGTGTCGAAACTTCATGTTGTTTTCCGGGTGAACCATTGGTGAGGCCTCTACACGACCTCTTCTGACTGGATAGCTAACTGGGTTGGACAACTCATCGACTACTCGATCAGATTGCAAATCTCTTCCCATCGAAGGTGACTGGGAATGCTGACTTTAAGAAATCTACGGTATACTTCATCCATCTCTGTGTACTTGGAAAAATTTGGCTTGGTGATGAAGATGTATCGGATCTCATGCTGTATGATAATGTCGAACTGTAAAGCATCCAAGAATTCCTTACCAGTGATACTACCTTGTATATATGAAAATTTCGAGCTATCCTTAGCCACAGTGGCTAGTCTCTTTTTATAATCGGGGAGTGTCATCAATTTGTCATTTATAGCTCTCATACCAGGAAGGCCTTTCTTCTGCAGAGCTTCATTCTTGCTGAGAAATCTTTGTATCCCTGCATCCATGGTCTGGACCTTCTCCTCCAGCTGTAGCATCAGTCTTCTCTTGGTCAGGACCCTCTTGACCTCGAGGATTGTCTCTGTCCTATCTTCAATCCTCAACTCCTCTAGCTCCTCTCTGGTTTTGGAATTTAGAAATTTGATGATCTCAGTCGCTTCTGTGGGCATCTCCCCCAGTTCTACTCTTATCTTCTCGATGGCCTACTGACTTCTTTGTACCAACTCGTTTTGCTCGAACATGATTTGTATCATCGGCCATATTTCATTCATGGACTTGGTGATGTCCATCCATACACTTTCTTTGACCTCAGCCAGTGTTTTGCCCACCACTGTTTGCTTTTAAAGCTGTTGCAATTCCTGTTTAATATTGTCTGAAGTTTGTTTCTCCTTGGTGTATCTGGTTTGGAAGGAAGATTTGAGTTCCTGAAGGTTCTCAATCTCCTCTTTAAGCCCACTAATCTCTGTTTCTTGCAAATTCATGTGCTCCATGGATTTAGCCAGCTCGACTGTCTTCTCCATAGCTGTCAGTGGAGTTGTCGAGGGGATTTCTGTTACAGATGCTATGCTCACTCCTGCGAGAGGAACTGCACTCAGTGGAATGACCTCCATGGGTTTTGACTGCTCCTTCTCTTTTACTATCTTTTCCAATTCAGCTTCCATTTCTTTCAACTGTGCATTCTGCTCCATGATGAGCTTGAGCATCTCATCCTTCTCCCCTTCTGTCTACGCTATTTCCTTTGCTTGTGAATCTTCTGTTGGAGGCAATTTCAATTGTTTCCTCAAGGATTCTATATTGACATTTTTCTTTTTGAGCAT
>SNQJ01S0029941.1:69337-79904 GCA_010110895.2 Picea sitchensis
TCAAAAGTATGAATCTAGGTATATTTGATAGATTATGTCCTAGCTTGAAAACTAGGGTATTAATAGACGAAAGAAGATTTGATATGAGTAGATATGATAAGAATAGTGAAAAAAATGTTATACCTATGCATAGAAAGGATTTTCGGACTAATAAGTGTATGCGGGATCCTAGAAAGAATTTTTTCCAGGTTAGCTACCATAATCCTAGTGCTCAGTATACGAAAGGTTGGGGATCATTTAAACGAAAGAAATGATTAACCCTTTGTTACAGTTGTAGAAAACCCAAGCATATTGCTAAGGAATTCCCTAGGAGAAGACCTAGTTGTCTTTGTTGTAAAGCTATGGACCATGAAGTATTGGATTGTCCTAGAATGATTGCTAAGCTTGAAGGAATGAACATGAGACAAGAAAACCCTAATAAGGATCCATAAACTAAGATTATGACAGAACCCTAGAAAGAATCATAAACTATCTTACTGCAAATAAAAGAAACCTTGAATGACCACCGACATGTCAACTTATCAGAGATCTTCACAAAAAAGAATTCCTTGAAGCAAGAATAGGAAACTTCGACATTGACTGTGTTTTAGATGAGGACACACAGGTGAATATCATGACAAAGAGAACTTGGGAAGCTATAGGGAAGCCTGCTATGATTCCTTCACTAGGAGGGATAGGAATATTCAAAGGAAATTTGATAAACCTATGTGGAAAGCTCACCCGAATACCTATGAATGCCAATGGAACTTCGAGAGAGGAAGATTTTGAGATTATTAAATTCAATGAGAAAAATGCCCCATTTACCATGCTGCTAGGAAAACCTTGGATTGAAAGAGACCAGTCCAGGAGGAAAGAAGAAGAAGAAGTTTTAGAACAATAGAAGCAAGAGTTAAAAGAATTCGTGACTAGAAGGATTGCGCACTTGATTAAAGAACCGGAAAACAGATCAAATCCATTTAACACCAGAAACCTAGATGTCGAAGTTGCAACAACACTAGAAGAACCACTGAAGATATATGTACCTATTCCAGATGAAGAAGAAGGGTTACCCTTGAATCTTAGGAAAGAATATCAACAGTGCGAAGTAACTATGCCAAAAGAAGCTAAGGATCAGAATGGAAAAATGAACACCAAGACGAAGCTCACTAAGAAGAAGGATAGAAAGCTAAGTAAGAATCAAGCTAAGATCAACGAGTTGTAGAAGGTTCCAGAGGAAACCTCGCAGAAGAAAAATTTTCAAAATTGGAGCTTCGTCGGGATATCAGAACAACGCCGCATGGCACTTCACCATAGCGGAACAATATAGCTGTTGGGGACATTATAACCGTTAGATCAATGCTTCGAACCAATAGAAATCCATTTATGGTCAACTAGCTCACCATACAATTGTTGGGACTGCACCATAAAGGACAGAACAGAGTTAATGAAGGCTTCATACCTGTTGCAAGTGACTTGTTGCCAAGTTACCTATTTATCCCATCGCGCCATGCACTAAGAACATTTTTTCCAACTGAGAATTTCATCCCGTAGACTAAGTTGCTTTTATACAGTGATCATCACACTCTTGCTGTCTATCCTATTATAGTGTCTAAGTTATTCCCCGAACCTGATATTGTTAACCATGAGTGTGTATGTCAGATGAGTTGAGCGCTGCCGAGAAAAATGTTGAAGATGTTTTGATCGACCTCATGACTGAAAGAGTCATGTTGATGTACACATGTATACAAGCATCATCCATGAAAGGACTGCCAGCCTCTTCGTCCACTGCTTGCGGAGCTGGACCATCCTGACCATCCGATGAAAAGTGAATCAAGAACAAGGATGATCTAGCGAATGATAAATTGATCATGACCATCTTACCCACCTATCTACCACATCTAAGTGATGCAATAAATCAAGAAAACGTACCCAGATATTTTGAGTATGCCCTTGTCACTGTGTACCTCCCAAAGGGGATACGCACAGTTCACACAGACCAAGATAAGATTGCAATGTTGAAGTTTAGCGACTTCAACCTCGGATATCGCAAATTTTACAACATGATCACCCCACATAAGTACCTGACTTGGATTAAGGGGAAGAATTCAAAGATAATCCCCTAGTCGTGGACCCATAACCTCGCGCAGTCCACCCTGCTCAATGTCATGAAGATTCCTCACTTTGGACGACACCAAGAGGTGAATGCATGTGTCAAAATACTGTTGTCTTGTTACCATGGAGGTTACCTGTGGCTAAACCATTGTATAACAGTTGATCCGACGTTGATCAATCAGATCATGAGGTTAAGTATGAAAGGACATGATCCACAATATTTTTACCCCGGAAAATCCATGGACCGCGCTCTAGCACAGCAGATCAAGGACACTTATGGTGATGTCAAGAAGGGCATGTGAGGCTACAAGGTAGCCTCTATCCAGAGTGGCATAGTGTTCCTCGCCTCTCAATTGATTGCAAGGAAGTTAGTATGAAACAACGGACCCACCCAAGTCACTGGTTTTGTAGTCGACCTCGCAGGGAAGTGTGCAGAAGGACTTCAGATGAACTGGGCAAAGTACCTAGTGAACCAATTAGAAATCAACTACAGAGAAGCCTAGGATCAAGGGTACACATTTCATTTCAGCTGGCTATTGATCCTGATCACTTTTATTGCCTGGGATATGCTGGAAGGTGCGACCTTCCCGGACATTGAGCCTTTCAAACCATTGGCCGCGAAGTCCAGTACACTATGGTACTCAAGAGATATGAATAAATAGTGGAAATCCAATGTTGTTTTTCATACCTATTACAGCCAGCCGAAGAAAACAATCCAATCCAAACCTTGCATCACTCTAAACACTCTACACCGGTTTAGGTCCTTGATGAATTTTAGTGCAGACCGACATTTTATTTACATCACAGCGCATGCTGATGAACACAAGCAACAGCTCCAATCCTACTATAAGATAACGGAGGAGGACTTGGAGGATATCACTAAGGACTGGTCAGTAGACCTCCTCATTCCAGCAGACCCTGCAGAGATATCCAACATCAACAGCCCAAAAACTTCACAGGATACAGCTAGACCTAGCAGGACAAAGAAAACTGAAGAGGTTCAGGATTTAGACAATGCATCTATGAATACTTCTTCCATATCACCAGAGCAAGGAGGTGATGGTGAAGAGTTGAATGACAAAGAGATCAAACAACAGCAAGGTGATGAGGTTGATCCCCTAAAGAAAAGGAAAGGTTTGCCTCTGAAACCTTCCTCCCGAAAGAAAGCAAAGGCCACCATGACCAAGACGCAGACCGTCCTCACCTCTGATGACTTCGAATTCCTCATAGCATCCCTACAATATGATTCACTAGAAATAGTAGATAAACAAGAACCAAGGAAAGAGGAGTTGTATGATCGAATGGAGAGTGAACTCCAAGGGGTACAACAGGCCCTACAGTCCAGCTGTACAGTCTCCACTGCGCCAGGGGAACCAGAATTAGGATATGATCCATCTCAACTCCACCTCCTGGTTGATACAGTTGAAGCTCGTCTTCGATGAGCACAAGAAGAAACAACACAAGCCACCTAGGCTTTGACACAAGTACAAGGATTCCTTATAGAGCAACACAGTGCTGCAGAATGGGAAAATCTTGCTCTCCAAGTGAATTTTGTTGAAGAAAAGTCACAAATACAACAAGAAAAGGAACAGTTTCTCGTGGAGTAGCCTGAAGTAACATAAATGGTCAACATAGAACTTCGCTTTATGACAATCATAGAAGTAAAGGCCGAAGAGCGAGTTCCACAGCAAGTAGCGCAACTTGAAGAAGTGATCCAACATCTACAACAACACATAGCATATTTGGAGCTATATGTAGTACTCGAGACCCCTCAAGATGCAAGAAACCAAAGGGAAGCAACCATCAGGAGTGCAGTTTAAAGGCTCAAGGCTCTTACCCTGGAATGTAAGAAACTCATTGACCGCAGTGCCCTGACATATGAACGACTCGCTGAGATTCCAAAATTAAGAGCACTGGAGTCACAACTCCAAGAGGGGAAGTACCAAGCCAAAAAAGATACAGGCGCAGTTGAATTCCCTGTCAGTTGTGGAAAGAATGAAGCACTCCTAAGAGCAACGCACTGTACAGTAGAAAATCCATACTATCCAAAGAAAAGTTATGGAGATAAATCATAAAATCCAACCTGTGCAAGATAAGGCCTATCAGTTGTTTACATAGGTAGAAGGCCAAGGAACGGAGATAGAGTAGGTTGTCACTACAACAGAAAGAACATCTAGAGGGACCTATTAATGATACAATCATCCTTGAGTTCGCTGAAAAAGAGACCATAGCACAACAACAAATTGAAGCAGCTCGAGCCAAGCTCGAGGCATTCGAAGCAGAACTAGTCAGACCATAGTGACTCGGGATGAGTCACAGGTGATTGTTGGGGGCCTGTTGGCCCTTGGCCAAGTTTTGGGAGATCCTTGGTCAGGTTGACCTATTTTGGGACTTCTACATCCTATCGAAGACAGAGTGCAAGAAGAAGTAGAGATCGCGGGATATCAAACCCTTTTTGGGATTTGGAAATATGTAACGGGAATGGGATGTCGGCCCATGGGTTTATCCATGTTTAGGCCTATTTTGTATGTATAAATAGAAGGCTAGGCAATGTAAGAAGTATTTGAATAGTGCGCAAGTGTTGTGCAAGTTGGCTAAGTGATAAGAGTGGGATCTATGTGATCAATATTTGTAAGCATTAGTGCATACTTTATGAGACTTGCAGAGCTAAGTGCAAGTCATTGTAAGAGACTGTGAAGGCTTTGTGCTGCAACGCAAGGAAGGAGGATCTAGCGAGCTGCACAGATATCATGTCTTATGTGGAGTAAGTGGTTTTGGCTCTATGCATGTAGATGACTAATTGAAGCTAATAAAGAAGAAGAGTTGGTGGGCGTAGCCCCGGGGTGGGAGTGAACCACGTAAATACTGTGTTATTCTGCTTTGTGCGATGTTCTGATATGTTTATGTGTTATGTGCTAAGTGTTTTGATATAAATAGATAGATCTGTTTATGCTTTGTGCTTATCATGAATCTGGATGCTAGATCTGGCATCTGTGAACTTGCTTAGTGCTTGAATCTATTAGATCTGATCAAATTCCTTTGCTAAGTTATATACATTAGATCAAGGTGAATGTTGCGATGCTCTATTTTCTCTGCGGAGTAGATATTGGTTAGATAATGATGAACTAACTGTACTAATTGCTCTATTAAGTGTTATAATCACAAATTTGTGTCCCAACCAAGGTTGCAGACACCTGAGTCCCTCAACCACCCCTGCCTCTACCTCAGGTGAGACTTCATCTTCTTCGCAGGTGTTGTCGAAAGGGCCGGTAGTTAGGGTTTTGTTGGTACATTGTTGTAGCGTTGAACCCTGGGTCTGCCCCTGTGTCCCAACAAATTTCATCATCGGTGATGTGTGAAGGTGAGAGCGTATGTGGGATTAAAGTTTTTACCGATGACAAAAAGGTTTCGGTGACAGGAACCAGTGAATAAGAGTGTGCCACATGTGGGTACAAGGGTGGTCTCATGACTTGACAAAGAAATTGGGCCCGCATGAGTAATCATGTTAATGTGGCTTCATGATCCAATCCTGGCATGCCTCTTGGATTATTACTTGGCCTTGAAAAAAGGGCACTTCATCATCAGAAGTTCATAGTGGCATACGAACGATTACTTGGATCATTGTTTCCCCGATGACAATGTTATGAGGCGTGTCATTGGGATTTTGAAATTGAAAGTACTATAGATCGAGGGAAATTGTGTGACAATGAAAAGAGAAAGAACAAGGTTGAGTGGATAAAAAGGGAGTTTGTATGAAGTCTAAACAATGATGTGTGAAGATACTAGGATGATGAACTTGAATGCTAGTGAAGATTTCATTCATTTTAGTTCGAGTGGCCACATGCAAGAGATTAAATCTGTAGGTGAATAAATAACCAGATGAGTAAAGAGCAGTTCCTTGTAAAATTTTGGTAGTATGGGTCTCCACCTAAACTTATAGTTTTGGTGGGGTTATTGTGTTCTCACAACAAATGGTGACTTGTACAGGAGAACCAATTATCTCTGTCTCAAAATAGCCACAGATGATATTTCCCAGATCTATGAATTCATCACAAAAGTTGCAGGTTGATCATCACCATGGACCCCACCAAAAATGATCAATTGAAAGATGAAAATATTGTTACTATGTCAGGTGATCTTCACGATAATTCAAGGGTGAGAATTAAAAATGGGAAAAATTAATTTATTTTGAGACTTTGGGAGGCGAAGAACACCCCAAAGGTTGGTATTTGATTGTTTTAAGACCACCATTTATTCCCCATCTCTTGTTTCCTAGCATTGCTTCACTGCCAACAAGCGTCCATAGCCCCAATGAAGTTTCCTTGGTATCATACAAGCATATTCCCACTACTATCGAGTGTCCATAGTCCCGAAGGGTTTACTTATACTTCCAACACTAACAATAGTGCTTTCAACTTCCCTTTATTTTAGTACATGTTCACCCATTTGGATTTTAGTTAAATATATGGATTTGTGTGTAGGGTGTGAGAGAAGCAGGGTGATACAAGAGTCATTTTGATAAGCAGGTATTAGTCAGTATTTATCTTCATGGGTTCTTTCCCATAAGACTTTTCTTAAGGTTATGAATTTATGGGACATGGAGGCTTATCAAGAATTAGCCTGGAGACACAATACATATTATTGTATCATGTTTTTAGAATCATGAGTTGTGTGAGAGAATAGTCACACAAACAACGAGTCTTCTATCAACTCAAGTGACTTACCCAGATGTTATGTATAGTTGGTGACCTTTTGAAACAAAGACTAATGATTTATTCCCTTAAAGTATAACCATAAGTACAATTAATTTGTTCAAAACCAAATACAACACATTACATTATTAAAATGATTACATGGTCAGCCATTCATCTGCAAGGTTCTTGTTAGGCTTGAATTTTTTTTTCAATAATTTAGATGTAAAGGAGGTTAGAAAGAGCTTGATTGTGGCAGAAAAAAGAAGTGCTAAAATTAAAGAAAACAAAAATTTTTCTAGAGAAAGTCTGAAATGATCCTATTATGTACAATACTACATCACCATGGGTGATCATGAGAAGTAAAATTTGATAATTTTACCATTAAAAGGGATATCCTCCTCCTCTCCCTCCAATATTTTGATTTTAAATGTTCCATGACCAAATTTATGGTGAATCCGATATGGGCCCAACCACAACTTTTATAAATTTGTATAACTACCTTTCATCGCATTGGCTTTGTCCCATTTAAGAACAAGGTCTCCCTCCTAAAAGTATGTGTTTCCCATAGTGGACTTATCAAACCACTTTTTAATTACTTCTTGATGTCGTGTTAAGTTCATTTTTCCTTTTTCCCTCTCCTTGTCTAGTTTCAATAGCATGTTCAACCTTTCTTGTATTACAGGGAAAGCTTCATCTTGGATAGATTGAGCAAGTTACAGGGAGGGAAGGAAATTATGGTTAGGCAAAGTTGCTTCCTATCCATAGACTAGAAAGAAGGGGGAGTTATTGATAGAAGACTTGGGTGTGACTATGTCATCCCATAGGGAATTTTGGATAGCCAGGTGTCAATTCCTTTGATGGTCATTGATAGTTTTCTTGAGGATTTTGATTATATTTTTATTGGTTGACTCAAAGAGCCCATTCACCCGTGGATATTAGTTTGTTGAATATTTAAATTTAATGTTTTGTTCGAGGGCATAGTTAGTTAATTTCAAAGAATAAAAATATTTGGCATTATCAAAAACTAAGGACTCAGGGACTCCAAACCTAGTGATAATATGATATTCAAGGAGTGATGTCACCTGGTTCTCGTTTAATGTCTTCAGAGGAACCTCTTCAATCCATCTGGTGAAATAGTCTGTAGTAGTTAAAATATATTTGTGCAGCTGAGAAGAGTTGGGATTAATTTCCCCAATCACATCTAGACCCCATTGTTGAAAAGGGCATTCTATAACCACGGGTTGCATGGGAAATGCAACTTTATTTTCTCTCCCAACTAAATTTTGACATTCTAGGCACTTCCTTGCATAAGAATGAGAATATTTGAACATAGTAAACCAATAATAACATTTTTGAGGATCTTCTGCATAGTAGTGTCGCCTCTGAAATTCCCACTAGTTGGGTCATCATAAAGTTCATATAAGACCTTCTTTTCATCTATGTTTTTAAGGCATCTCAAGAAAACACCATCATAATTATTTATGCATAATATATCTTGAATGAGCCAATATTGAGTTGATTTGAGTCTAAGAGCTCGCTTCTTCTTTGGTTCCAAATAATGTGGATCTAACCCATGGGTTAAATAATATTTCATTTCATAGTACCATTGGTCCAAATTAACAGGCATGTAACAAACTTCTCTTTTGAAAAATTCTTGGTCTTGATACAATGCATCTTCTTATACTTCATCGCTTGTTGATTCAACAACCAATTTACATAACCCCTTCCCTTTGACAATTTTGGCAGGCTTAATCTTGAGGTCATATTCTTGTAAGGTTGTTATCCACTTAGACCTTTTCTCTCCCAAATCCTTTTGCACCAAGAGGTTTCTAATAGAAGGATAAGGTACAATGACCTTGGTCTTTTATTTTATCAAGTAGGGCCTAAAGTGTTTAAAAACTTTGAATATAGCATAGGCATGTCTGTCCACTTCGAGATAATTCAATTTGTCTCCTTGTAAACCTAAACTCATAAATACCACGGGGAATTCATCTCCTTCCTATTTATCCTATGTTGGAATCGCTACAAATGTGATGTCAGAAGAAAAGGTGTAGAGAATAAACTATCGATTGAAGTTTGAGATTAATAGTTTAGGAGCTTGAGCTATTTCTGATTGTATTTTATCAAAAGACTCATTTTCTTTGGGTCCCCATTTGAATTATGCATTCTTTTTTTCCATGTATTGAATGGATTTTACTCTCTCATCAAAGCTAGGGACAAATATTCTTACAAAATTTACAATCCCCAAGAAAGATTGCATAGTTTTCTTGTTGTGGGGAGAATTAATTTTGGCAATAGTTTCAGTCCTTTCAGGTTCGATTTTCATGCCATGCTTTGAAACTATGAAACCTAAAACTCTACCCTCATCGACTACAAAAACATGTTTTATGGGATTGAGGGAAATTCCATACCTCCTACATCTATTGAAAACACTTCTTAAATGTGTTATGTGGTCTTTTTTATTTTTGGAGAATATAGTAACATCATCTAGATACACCACCACACACTCCCCAATTAGGCCCCTGAAATCTATATATGTTGTTCTTTGGAAAGTTTCCCCAACATTGATCAGAGTGAATGGGATTTTCCTGTATACATAGGATCCCCATTTATTCTGAAAGGAAGTCTTAAGTTGATCATCGTGGGAAAACAAGACTTGGTTATAACTAGAAAAGCCATCTAAAAGTGAGAGCATTTCAGAGCTGGAAACACATGGCAAGATTTTTTCCATATTGGGCACTAGATATTTGTCTTTCTCAGAGGATCTATTGAGGTTCCTAAAATTAATGAAAAGCCTTATATCTGCATTATGTTTCCTCACTAGTACAATGCTAGAAATCCACTGGCTGTGTCTGATTGGGAATATAATATTGACAGCTAACAACTTGTTCAACTCATATTTGACTTGTGGCTTAGGACTAGGATGCATTTTTCTTAGTTTTTGTTGAAAGGGTTTTATCTGAGGCTTCATTGGACTACCGTGTTGTATTATCTTGGTGTCATAGGTATTGAGGTCTTCATATATCCATGGAAACATGTCTATGTCTTTATATTCCTTGAATAGTTTTATGTAAGATTGTCTTTCATTGAGAGAGCAGTTCTTTCCCAAATTCATATTTTGAGGTGTGGTGTTTGTCCCCAGGTTTACCACTTCAAACTACATTGAAGAACTATTGGTTTTGTAGTTAGATGATTTATTGAACTTATCCTTGAGATCATAAAGTTTCTCCAGTCTCACAACATTTTTGGGGATATAGTTGGTTGAACTAGATCAACTACTTTATTGAGCTTGATCAGTAGCAACAAAGCTCACCATTTGATCATGTTGATCCTCACCTATAATAGAGTCTTTGAATGTGTCTTTGAGGTGTAGGAAGATACAAATTTGTTGGTCATCATCAAATACTCTCCAACTAGTGATTTTTTCGAGAATTGAAGGCATGTACAAAAGTTCAATAGAGAAAGTGTCAGGCATCAATCTACTGGAAGGTATTAATATAGATGAAACATTCGCTAGTAAGTCAACATCACAGTTTAGTGAACAAGGAATAGAACTAATATTAAATGCAAAAAAATGATTTATTAGTTCACATACCTCTAACTGATAATGTTTCAGATGAATTCAAAGACAATGGATGTTGTTCGTTACCTATCTTATGAAAATTTCATATTCCCAAAATACCTAATTTTCTCTTCCTTCAAGTCTACAACTTTTTTCAATCCTTGTATCAAAGCTTCATATTCGACAGTATTTTTGGTGCATTGGAATTCTAGTTTTCATG
>SNQJ01S0029941.1:81346-92602 GCA_010110895.2 Picea sitchensis
AAAGAAAAATTCCTTCATTGGTTTGCAAAACTTGGAGGCCAAGGAAATAGTGCAAAAATCCTAAGTCTGTCATTTCAAATTTCTTCTTAAGGCTGGTTTTCACATGGTTTAAAAGTTTTGAGTCACTACCAGTAAGGATAAGGCCATCAATATAAAGGAAAAGGATTATGAGATGGATTTCTAATTTCTTGGTATAGACATTAGGATCAGAATGGCATCTAGAGAATCCATTGGCAATAATAAAGTTGTCCATTTTGGCACACCAAGATCGGGGAGCTTACTTGAGACCATAACGAGATTTATTAAGGCGACAAACAAGGCTAGATTCATTCTGGACATAGCCAGGAGGTTGTTCCATGTAGATTTATTCTTGCAAATCTTCGTGCAAGAAGGCAGATTTAACATCCATCTGATGGATCTCCCATTTATATGAGGCAATAAGGGAAATAACAAGGAAAATGGAATTCATTTTGGCTACATGGGAAAATGTTTCATTATAGTAAATTCCTTAAACTTGGGAAAATCCTTTGGCAACTAACCGAGCCTTGTGTCTTTCAATACTTCCATTTGATGCATACTTAGTTTTGTAGACCCATTTACATTTGACAAGTTTTATTCTGTTTGGAAGAGGCACAAGATCCCAAGTATCGTTTGCCATTAAAGAATGATACTCTTTATTCATTGTTGTATCCAAATATGGATGACCTGAAGCTTCTGCAAATGTCTATGGATCATGAGTTTCTGAAACTTGAGCCAAAAGAGAAGAGGCTCACTGGAACTGTGAACGTGTCCGATGCTGATATGAAGGATCGCTGACAAGATCACCAACTGCTTCTCGTGTTGAACGGACCCATCTAGGAAGCAGTGGAGATGGTATTGGTTTAGGTTCAAAGGACTCATATGGAGGAAGGTGAGTAGGTGTAGGTGGTTTTCATCCTCATTGTCATCATCTGAAGAAGAAACCAGAACAAAAGAAGGCACAAACGTCAAAGATGGCGTGTAGGACGAAGAAGGAACAAACGTCGAATTAGGCTTGCAGGCCAAGATATTTTCATCCAATTTAACATCTCTTCTAATAATAATTTCATTACAATGTGGTTGAAGAAGTCTGTAACCTTTGACATCTTTAGAATAACCAACAAATATACACTTCTCACTTTTAGGTTGCAATTCTTTCCTTTTCTCATCAAGAATGTGAGCCCATGCTATACTACCAAATACACGAAAGTGACTTACATCTGGTTTAATTTTAGTCCAAGCTTCTTCCAGTGTTATATTTTTAAGAGCCTTTGTGGTAGTGCGATTTAATATGTAATTTGCACAGTTGATTGCGTATGCCCAATACTTTAGATTTAATCCCTTAGACTGGATCATACACTTAGCTATTTCTTTTAATGTGCAGTTCTTTCTCTCAGCAACACCATTTTGTTGTGGTGTATATGGAACAAGGTGTTGCATTTGGATGCCCTGTGTAGTGTAGTAACTTGTAAAATTATTGTTCACAAATTAGCCTCCATTATCTGTTCTTAACCTTTGAATTTGATGTCCAGATTGCTTTTCTACAAGGGCCTTGTAGGCCAAAAACTTGTCAAAAACTCCTCTTTTAAGTTTTAAGAAGTAAACCCAAGTACGTATGGAAAAGTNATTTTTAAGAGCCTTTGTGGTAGTGCGATTTAATATGTAATTTGCACAGTTGATTGCTTATGCCCAATACTTTAGATTTAATCCCTTAGATTGGATCATACACTTAGCTACTTCTTTTAATGTGCAGTTCTTTCTCTCAGCAACACCATTTTGTTGTGGTGTATATGGAACAAGGTGTTGCATTTGGATGCCCTGTGTAGTGTAGTAACTTGTAAAATTATTGTTCACAAATTCGCCTCCATTATCTGTTCTTAACCTTTGAATTTGATGTCCAGATTGCTTTTCTACAAGGGCCTTGTAGGCCAAAAACTTGTCAAAAACTCCTCTTTTAAGTTTTAAGAAGTAAACCCAAGTACGTATGGAAAAGTAATCAATGAAAGTTAAGAAATACTTGCACCCAAAAAAAGAAGGAGAAGAAAGTGGACCACACAAATAACCATGAACAAGTTGCAAAGGGCCCGAGGTGTGCCAAGAGGCATGTTTTTCAAAACTATCTCGATGATGTTTGCCAAGAACACAACCAACACAAACACCATCTCTCCATGAAACAAGAGGAAGACCAGTCACCATCTGTTAATTACATAGTTGCTTCAATGAGCGATAGTTTAGATGACCAAACCGCTCATGCCAAAGTTTTCTCAAGTCATTGCTATGAGCAATGAAAACTGATGAAAAAGATGATGACCCAAAATTTTCAAACTTGTACAACCTGGTAATATCATCAACAATTCCAGTTGAAATAATATGCTTAGGATCTTTTATATCCTTGATTACAACTTGGTGAGGTGAAAATGCTATGGTTTTACCTTCACCTGAATGAGTGATTTGATATACTGATACAAGGTTACAAGAAAGACTTGGAACACATAATACATCATTGAAATGACCATTTTCTACTTGAACTGTTCCAGATCCTTCAACACTGAGAGATCTATCATCACCAAACAATTATTTTCTTGGTGTTACATTCATTTAGAGAAAACAACATGCCTCTATCCTTAGCCATATGATAATATGCTCCAGAAACAATAAGCCACTCATCAGAAGTAGAAGTAGAAGTTGTATTGAAGGAGAAACCAGAAGTTGAAAGTGCATGTCCATGAGAAGAAGAAGAATAAGTAGAATCAATACTGATGTTGTGCTTCTTCATCACTGCTTCTAAATCTTCCATCTTCTTGAAATATTTGGACTTATCATGACCATCTTTATCACAAAAGTTGCAATGTCTATCAATCTTCTTATTTTTATATTTTTCTCCTTTGTCTCCATTAGGAGCGAAAGTTGTCTGAGTGGGTTTGGGACCCTTATATTGCTTGTTGTTGTGGAGATGATGTTTCTTCTTAGGATTCTTGGGTTTATCTTTCTAATGGAAAACTAAGGCTTTGTTGGAGGTACCTACAGTGCTGATAACTCCAAGTTGTACTAGCTTATCTTGCTCTCTAATCAAAGCATCACAAAAATTCTCAAGACCGGGTTTTTGATAAGTTGTCCCTAGAGCCTCTTACATGGCATAAAAGGTAGACACAAACACAAAATATGCACTACCTAGCTTAGAAAGAATAAGATAGATGCAACGGTCTTCTTCTATATTTATCTTACATTCTTCACATAAAGTTCTGAGTGTTTTAAACTTAGATAGATAGTCTTCAATGCAAGAAACATCACTTGGACTTAAAGTTAGTAATTGATTTTCTAACTGTTGTGCTCGAATAATATTTTGTTTACCAAACACAGATTCAATCTTTTCCCAATCTTCTTTGGGTTTATCAATTGATTGAAGGTGGAACCTTAAATTAGGAGAGATGGACATTCTGATTAATCCACGTGCTTCATCATTCCTATTATCCCATTTGGATTTCTTATCCTCATCAGTGGGTGTTGTTTCCTTTCCCAAGGTAATCTGGTACAAGCCTTTACTTCTTAATAAATCCTCCATATGGGATTTCCATTGGAAGTAGTTGGTGCTGGTAAGTAAGAGATTACTTGTAGAAGCCATATTAAATATGCAGATAATATGGATTTGAAATCTAAAACTAATAATCTGAATGGAAAGATCTCGAAAAGTTATGTGGTTTAAAAAAATGACACTTAAAACGGACTTCGAATGTGAGAGTTATGCCCTTTTTTAAACAGGCATAAATGGTAATCAAAGGACCACGTGGTGGTGTAAATTGCTTTATGAACTGGCCCACTTTTATAAAGAGAAGTGGGGATCACTTTTACAATGAAGTTACTTCATGCAAAATAAATAACTCTAAAATAAAATATTAAAGCTACTTATAGTGATTCAATTTTATACCTGAAGTGAAATACACTCTACAATTTTAGCATGAACGTTTTCAAAAAAAGTAACAAAAGAGAGACTCGAACTCAAGACCTCTTAATTAATAAGACAACTTTTAACCAAATGGTCCAACAAAATATATTGTATTTTTTCGCAAGAGGATTGAGGGTGTTGTTGTTGTTGTTGTTGTTGTAAAAAAAAGCTCTTTTCACAAAAGAAAAAAATTTCGCTTCTCAATGACAACAAGGGTTAGATATCGGTTAGCTTACCTAGAAGATGCACATTTTCCTATCTATTTCTGATTTGCCAAGATTGCACAGGGCGCGGGGAAAAGAGAATATGTAGATCTAAAAGAGTAGAAACCCAGAGACAAATAATATCAAACCGAAATAAAACCAAAATAATACTTTGCAAAAATTTAAAAAATGCGTATTCACACTTTATACCTCTGGATCTGACTATAATGGTCGTATCTTGGGAAAACAAAAACCTTTTCGAGTGAAACGAAAAGTGTTCCTAACTGAAACAAGTGCTCCGAACGTAATGGAACAGTCCTCTCATCCTAGAAATGTAGGAAAATGATAGAAAATGGAGCTGAATAAAATCTGCTTCATGATCTCGATCTACAACAGAAGCGAGGCTTCAAACAGGCTTTGATACCATGTTCGACAACACAAGTATTCCAACAGAGGAAGAACACCTTCAGTAACCACTCATATAATGATATCAAATATAAACACACCGATGTTTTCATGTGGTAAAACCCCTACGGGGAAACATCCACGGCCATAGCCAATGCGGCCACTTGGAGCATTTTATTAATGCAAAGAAAAAGATTACAAAGAGATTTTCTCACAATCGATCATCAACAAATGACCCTCCATGCTCTTTAAATAGAGATCATGTATCAATCGGGTATGAAGCCACGGATCAATGGTTGTTAAGATCGAGGAGAGTATGAACCGTCAGATCACTCTATGTCGGGAACATATCGTGACTGTCGGATTTCCTAACTACAAATGCATACCAATGCATACTAATGAAACACACTAAGAAACACACTTTTACCTAATGACACATTAGACCAAGTAGATATTAACTAACTCCTAAGTGTCTAAATATCCTAACACTTTGATTATGAAACCAACACTTGGACCTTCTAAAGATTTAGATCCATCAAAAAATAACATCCACATATTAGGATCCCCCTTTTTGGGTTCAATATCTTATTTTAATTTTTCAATTTTTTTGAGATTAGTGGGGTTAGTAGAGTTAATGAACATCTCTAATCTATCCTCGAAAATTATGTTAGACTGTACATTAGAAGTAATGTTAGTATGATCTAATATATTATAGTTTGGGTCAATAATATGAGTGCAATGAAGGATTCCAGATTGTGTGTTAGATTCTAAAAGAGAAGATGTGTCATATGTGTAATTCCCAAAAAATGTGTCATATGAATAATTTCCCAAGATTGAATTGATAAACACCACAGGTTAATTTGGGTTGTTTAAATCAGTAACCACATGCTTCATGTATCTCTCTCTATCGATTCTGATATGATTAAGTTTTCCTTTAAAGGGGACCCATAGATGTGACCAATCAGTAGAAAAATATATATTCAACATAGTAGACCAATCTCTACTTAATATCATTCCATAGATATAAGGTATGTCTACCACAATGATGTCAATACTTTGATGAATTTTAGTATTAGCAAACATCCTGATTAAAATTTTCTTTAGTTCCCCAATCACTTTGACTCGAGTCCTGACTAATTGTATAATATGAATATCAGATGTTTCAGGTTTGACATTAATCTTTTCAGAAATTTTGAGAAGCATAACATTGGAAGAGGCTCCTGTTCTTCCATGCAGTTATGAACATTCCTATTAAAGATTTCAAAAGTAACAAGGAAAGGTGGGGTAGTAGATCTTGACCTTTGTCCAGTTAAGGATGTGTTTGTAGATACCTAACTCTTAGATGAAGTGTCTTTACTAGATGGGATTGCTTTGGTTGTTCCTTTCTTCATCCTTACAATAATCTCTTTAGTGCCAGTTGAAACATTTCCCTGTAGAGTTTTAATGAAATTTTCTTGAATTTGTGGGATTTTCATAAGCTCAAAGAGGGAAATATCAGATTTAGTTTTCTTCAGATCTTCTAGGAAATCATATTCCAATCTTGTTAGGAGTGTGGATGAAGCATTTGTATTAACAGTTTGATCATTTGTTTTGTGGTTGGAAGGTGTTGTTTTAAGAAGATTGGGAGCAATGGTGTTAGCAGGAGATGGGTCTTGTTTGGTATTGGAAGTGGTAGTTTTAGGAGGATTTGAAGTGTTAGGGGTGTCAGATGAAGTGTTCTTTCTCGTACTTCTAGTAGTTATAGAATTTTTGGACATGTGAATTTCCTTAGTCTCTTCTTCTTCTCCACCATAAGAAATATCCCAAAAATAATTTAATTGTTGTTCTTCAGTCCCATGACATTCTTGAGGCTGATCTTGTTGTTATTGATTTTCCTCTCCTTCATCATTAGCCTAATTCATATTTTTTGTTTCTGACATCTGTAAGGATTAAAAAATATCTTCCATGTCAATCCCATCTGTCTAAGAAGATTTGGTTTTATTACTTGGGGGAATACTCTTGTCTTTATTGGGAGAAAATCTAAAAAAATTATTTGATCTTGAATATCCTTCCCCACCACTCTTCTTCAGGTCTACCAACTCATTTGAGAGTTTCTTAACAATCCTCTGGAGAGATTCCACATCCATAGAATATGAAATTTTCTTCTCTTCAACATGTTTGGACATAGTAGCTTTGTTTTTACCCTTGTCTTTGGACAATTCAGAACCAGTGGTCCCTTTTAAACTCATCATATTCTTTTCAAATTTAATAGCTTATTGAAAATCTGCTTCTAGGGTGCTCTTCTCAGCATTCTTAACATACATCGCCATCAACATGGGTAGACCAGAGGTGTAGAATTCAATGGCAATGTCTTCAATGGGTTTAGAGGATCATGGGATTTGTTTCAGTAGGGTAAGGAAGCATTGATTGTAATCATTTACCTGTGCCTTAGAATCCATTTTAACTCATGACGATTCTAAGACTAGGGTTGTTGGTGTCTAATTTTCCCAAAATTTCCTAAGAAATATAGTTTCAAATGTTCTCCAGTCATTAACGGAAGCTTCCTCTAAGGAGAAGAACCAAATTGAATCTCCATTCTCAAACGCAAAGGGAAATAAATGACAAAAAACATATTCATGTTGAATGCCATGTAGCCTTATAGATAGTAAGAAATTCTTTATGTGATCTTCAACCAAATATTTTCGATCCAAGTCAAATTTTGGTATAAATTTCTTAGGATTTTAGGCATGGCATGAAAATTTCCAGGTACTACGACTGCATTAGGAACTAGCCAAGGATAATAGGGAGGGGGATTTTGGTTTTTATTAGTTCCGACCATATTCAGATATTGATATAAGACAATTTGAAGAGGATTTTTTTTGGTTCACTCTCATGCCCTTCTTCCTCGTCAGATATTTATTTCGACTGGTTTCCAGGTGTGTAAGGTGGGGATTCGGGGGGAGCAGTAGGTATACCACCAAAACCACCATCTAGCAAATAATGTTCAAGATCTAATTCAAAAGTCTCAGAAAAATTTGATGTGTCTTGAGGTATGTGATATTATGGGGTCCTAATATAAGGTCTTTCTTGATACGCATAAGGGTCGGTAAATAATGGATCTTCACTGCGAGGATTCTATTGAAATTGAGGTAGTGAATAGTCAATGGGAAGTTATCTTGTTTGTATGCTAATTTTTTTAGTTAAGGAATAGTTTAGATGCTCCTGGGATTGCCTCAGACTGGTATTAACCTACAACAGGGTTAATATGCGGGGTTGTGGCAAGTAAAAATCATATTCAAAATGGGTGGAGGTACGTTGGGTACTGGCCTAAGCCGGTGTGTTAAACAAATATGATCAGGGAAGGGTAGCGTGCTCAAGATTATATTGATGGGAATCACCAAACAAGGAAGTTCTTTCTTATGAGATATAATAGGAAGGGTTAGTGATTTTCTTTGCATCTATTCAATTCTATGGGCCTCCTTCTAGTTCCATTTCTGTTGACGGTTCAGAATGACCCGTTCAGACAGGTAAGGGAGAATGCCCGATGGTAGGTCCCAATTATACCCACTCTCATTTGGGATAGCGTTTCCAATCATATTAAGGCCTGGTTTCCGAACTAACTAACTATATAAATATGAATCTGAGAACCATAGGTTCTCAGATGAATTAAAATTTGAAATTAAATAACTATGAGGATAACTAAATTAGCTAAGATATAGTTCTACACTAAATTAAATCTATCTTGATCATAAGCTAGATAATTAAGATTAAACATAGTGAGGACGGATGTCATCTAAATAAGAAATAATTCATACATTTAGAAGAGGAATAAAAACTATAATGCAACTAAACAGGGTAACAAAAAATTATTCCCAAGTTTAGCATCATTATGATTGTATTTAATACATGGAAACTAGAGATGATCTATGCTTAAGAGAAAATTGCAGAATCAGTTCACACAAATAAACTCCAAAAGCATAGATACACAATAAATAATTTAGAATAATCTTGAACACATTCACCAGAATCGCCAATCTCCCAAAATGTCTCTTGCACTTTATTCATATGAAAGAAATAGTACTCTTCGAATCCAAAAGGACATAAGTCCTTCTTATTTTACATTCATCTCATTTATAGAGTGTGTATCGGATATTTTCACATTCCTCAATCTCCCGAATGGTCAAGGTCATGAAGTGACACTTCGATTCCCTTTCTCGATTAAGGCATTATGATAACTACAAGGAAAATGATTGCTCTACAAATATTCGATTACAATGAGATAATTAGGTCATCTTATGTGGTTGCAATTTTACATCTATGAAGGCCTTCAATCTCTTGAATTCCTCGAGTATGGATTTCAATCGGAACAACTGTGTTCTTTTCAGGTCTGTCTCGCTATTGTAAATGCAAGTAATTAGTTTTGTCTTCAAGTTTTGCTCAACATATCACACAAAATCTTTTGTTAGCATGATCAGTCTGGTGGGATGTACCAATATTGTATCTATAACCTCCACGCTTATTTCACTAATTTCTTCAATGGATTTCATATTAAGGTTTCTTTCTGTCTCTACGGCTTTGACCATTTTTTGGGTCGATGACACCTTTTCAAAATCCCTCAAAGGATCCATCTCAAACTGTGAGAGTATATTGTCTACAGATCTCCATAGCTCTATGATTATTGTAGTGACCTATTATTGTGTCCTCTATATATATCCAATCGTAGCATCCCTACATTAAATAGTCGAAGATACCTGATTATTTGTTTGACTGAGTATACAGGAAGGGTATTGGGGAATTTATGTTGGATGTACTGCCATTCTATGACCTTGCAGTAGTCTTCTATGAATTTATCATATTTTTCATGCATTTCTTTCACCTGTGCATTGAATTTTTGATGATCATATTTGGCTTTCAGTACTTTTTTGAGTGCATAGAATAACCTCTTATGTGAGCTTTGAAGTTCTTCATTTTGTTTGATGGCCCTTGCTTTTATAGTGTCCAGAGAGACTACCTAGTTTTGGATTTCTTCTACTGCTTTATTTAGGATATCATTATCCAGCTCTAGCCTCCTAACTTCGATTTCACTTTTTTCATTGAAATTTCTCATCTCGGCTAGTTCTCCTTTAAGTTGCATAGATTCCTGGTCATGTGAAACTTTGCATTTTTCCAACTTATTCAAATGAGCCTTTTAGTTAAGGGAGGTTGTTTCGTTGAATTTTTCCTTTAGCTCCTTGTTCAAGATCTTAAGTAGTCTTTTCATATCCTCTTTGTGTATTTTCTCTATTTTTTGGATTTCTTTCCTATACTCACTAACCATAGCTTCTTTGATGGTTTCCAGGGTCATCTCCAATTCAATAATCCTAGATTTCATTGCATCTAACGCCCCTTCTACTTCATGGATTGATACGATATTCACACTGAAAAAAGTGTTAAGTGTTGAGGTTTCTTGTCTTGCATTATCTTTTAGATTTGGTCCAACTTTCCATTTGATGCTCCTTTTAGGAGTTTCTTGACTTACGTTTGATTTTCCCCTTTTCCTCTTCAATGTTCATTTTTCAATGGATTTTGTCTTGTGGTTGTAGTGGTATTCACCAATGGAAACTATTGCTCCTTCGAAATCTAGTCTTTCAAAAGTGAGTGATAGACTCTCTAGGATGATGACCAATGGGGTACACTCCTCTATCGGGGTGTTAATCAGGTCGATGTCATGGATTTTAGTAACAATTACAATGTCAGTTGCCAACCTGTTATATTAAGAACTGGCATCATTACTCTTGTCTACTTCCCCCTTTTTCTTCTCTTTTTATTATGTAGTCAGCGTTGTTTGCTCTGTGTTTACTCTCTCTCCTTTATTTGTCATTGTTCTTTCTCCTTTGTCGATACTACTCATTTATATGGGAATATATATAGTCTGGGTCTTTTCCAATTCAACCTGTTTCTCTTCAGCTTCTTTCTTCTTCCTCTATTGTACCTTTCTTTAGCTTCATCAGCTTTTCTTGATAGTTCTTCTTTTTTCCCCTCCGTTTCTATTTTTCTAAATTTATCCTTTCTTTATCTTTGAAAATCATAGATTTGAACTATTCTAGCTGTGAGGCTTTGTCTTGATCTTCCCCTTTCCTTAGTTTATCTCAAGCTTCTTCGGTGGTGATCCTTTATACTTCTTCTTCAAAACATAAAGCACCTCAAAATACATCCTTTGAGAACCCAGATTCATTCATTATTTGTGGTTCTATCTTGATAGCCTTCATGTGTTCATAGAACAAATTATGGGGATCATGAGATTTGGGCTCTCTGAGACAAAGACACAATTCTTTCAGAGGTTTTTCTCACTTCATGTTCTATAGAGAGAACGAGCCTATATGGAGGGGAAAAATAAGCCAATACCTTTTGTTATTTTCTAATAGATAAGCAGTGGTTCCCTTGTCAATGGTATGGTATGCTATTTCTCTGGCTAGTAACTTATCGAGAAAATAGTTAGGTAGAATTTGCGGTGGTCATGTGGCGCCACAAATCTTGACAAAGGTATGGTATTTTTTCATATACCAATCCTTTATTCCCATTAGGGATTTGACAACACTAGGAGAAATCCTATGTGGGAAAAATCCAAATATAGCCTTTTGTAAGGGGGAAAGGAAACAATCACATATCTCAAAAAAATAGTGCTTGCATTTGACTTCTCATAACTGAGAACAATATAAATGGATTGGT
>SNQJ01S0029941.1:93890-107000 GCA_010110895.2 Picea sitchensis
GGAATTATTCTCCTCTCACTCTCTGATATATAATTGTGGTGTAGGAGGTCCTTTGAACATGCAATGGAGTGTGATGTAATGCTTACTATTAATGGATGTAGCCAGTATCTCTTTTTCTTAAGAGATAGGCTACCACCATTCTATCCAGTTTGTGTCATATAGTATTATGTTATTCATTAATAGAAGTAGGGTTTCACTATATTTTTGTGTTCTTATATTTTTGTTTGTATCTCATTTCATTCTCAATATAATCCGGATCAAACGACCATCATGTCGAAAGAAACATGCAAGAAAAAATAGATACATGAAGAGAGATAAAGATATAGGAATGTAATATCTTTGTTTCCCCCATCTTGTAAATATAAATATAACTTGCCAAAAGACTATGGGCAGACTAAATATGTGTGGATGTTGGAATTAATTAACCTTTTTGTTAGAAAAGGTAATGTATGTATTTCTGTTATTAAATAAAATGGATAGTGTTGCATACCTTCTAAAGGGGTTTGTCAAGGCAGATCATGATGCTATGAGAGAGATGGTGATGGGAACCAGCAATGGTTGATATGACCCCCACCAGACCAGTACCTTACTGGATTTAAATTACTTATACCTAGAAAATTCTTCTGACCCATAAATAAATTACTAGTGAGGCTGGTACTTGGGAATCCCTCCTCAAGAGTTAATGAGGAGATGGGTAGAGTACCCATCAGAAATAATTCATGACCTGACTGTAGACTGGTGATTCAGACCCACACAATATTGTTGAGGAAGGAAATAAAATAAAAAATTTAGTGGGTAGAGGGGGATACTGAAAGACATGATTCAAGAGATCATTCTTCCAAAGAGAGAAGAGCGCATGCAACTCTCTGGTTCTGAGGAGAACTAAAAAAAAATATTTCTCTAGGTGCAAGAAGTTGATGGAAACATTTTTAGTTTGAGTTGATAAATAGGGTTGTAAGAAAACGAGTGATTGAGGAAGAACTCATTGCAAAACTCCTTCCTTGGTGAATAAAAAAACAATTGCCAAGTTCCTGTGGGAGGAGGAGAGTAGCCTCCATCCCTGACTTTCTCTTAGCAAGAAGGAAGAGTCTCTCTTAAGGCATCATGATCTAGCTAGGGGGTGGCCAATAGTAAATCCATACAAGATTTGTTTTTGCTATGGTTGGGTGGAAACAAGCACCCCTCTTAGCAGTTGCTTCACGATCTGTTTTTCTTGATAAGTATTCTTACACTCTATGTACTAGAATTGAAATGATGGTTGAATGTATGTGTTTATGATTAAATTTTACATTGTTTGATTAATCATGAGAAATGATTACTCTTTTTTTGTAATTCCATGTATTTACATTGCTTATATTTGACTCCCCTTAGCAGCAGGATAACTATTAGACACGGGTTTTCAGATGAATTTAAGAATAAGTTTACGATTTATGTACTTGTTGGAAAACCATTAAGGAAATTTTCCCAAGGAATGATTTTATAACATAAGAGTTAGGTCATACTTAGTCAGAACACCTCAGTCATGTCAACCCCTCAATTCACCTTCATAGTTCACTAAATTCGAGCTCTGTGGAAGGAGAGATCCTCCTTCAAACCCTTCACCAGTGTGATTGAGGGATCATGTCGATGACCCTAACCAAATAATAGTCAAGAGTTGAGCGTGCAGCCCTGAGACTTGTCAAAGGATCCATATGACTAGGACCTTTGAACCCTTTTCTAGGTCTGAAAGGAGATAAGATATATTTGGCTTCAGAACTCTGGGATTTTGGATCTTAGGGATGGTAAGAATTTATTACCATCGAAACCAACCGAACACAACCTGCTGATGTGGTTACTTGTGAGGTTGACTGACATCTGGTGGTTTCCTTAACTGTGACCGTGGGATATGTCCCATTGTTAAACCCTGATCCACTTTTCAGTCATGAAGTGATGAGAACTGTAGATCCAAGGACATTCAAGATCTTCCCTAATTTTGGTATCTATGTCGTGCTAAGTCAGGAATTGACCACTCCGGGCGAAAAGCAGTGTTAAGCGGGTGGATCCCCCAAACATCGAACTCGCGAAGTGATGAGAACCGTAGATCCAGGGATGCTTCGGGATCTTCCCTGACTGTTGGATATACATCGCGGTCAATCCAATGTTTACCACTCTAGGATAAAGGGAGTGTTAAGCAGGTAGAACCCCCAAATTCCAAAGTCGCGAAGCGATGAGGACCACCAATCCACATGTCGCCTTGACTCATGCTTTTTACAGGTCTTATATTCCCATTATAACATGAAACCTATCACCCATTGATGGGACCACATTTCATCTATGCCATTACCACGTGTCATCCCCCTAGAGAATGCTCACTGGGCCTAAAAGTTGGTGGAGTACCCTGAGACACCAGGAGTTCGAGACACCAGGAGTTCGAGACTTTGAGGAATAGGGGATGTTGGAATGTTGGGGTAAATCGGTTGAAGACCCATACCTATCTTCCCATGACTTTGCATTTAAAGTGTCTCCATGTGTAAGTTTGGACCCTTTGGGAGTCCGGGAATTTGGAGCTCCAGAGGTTTGGAGTGGTGCGATTAGATGAGTCGAAATGGGCCGAAGACCTGGATTTACTTTCCCACTCCTGTAGACTGTCAGAAAATTTAAATATAATTAATCAAATGAAAAGGGACCCTCTCTGGAACTCCGAAATTCAATATATTTGGGTTCATGAGCACATGAGGAAGAATTTCTCCGAAGTCCAAAGACTTAGGTGATAATTAATATCAATGAATCCAAGTGCCTTGGATATTTCAGTAAAGGGTGCGATTTCATTGTGTTAATGGTTAATTCAGCTAATAGATTGTTATGAGGAAAATCTCTCTATGGCTAGGGTGAACCACAATAGATGGAAATGACTGCAGAAATCAACTCTATCCCAACAACATGCTATATAAACCAATGTGATAGCAAGATAAGAAAGAGGCCTACATTGTTCAAATGTTCAATGATGTCCACCATTGAGCACTTCAACCCAAAGCTATATACTTGTAACAAGTTCTCAATAAACAAGAAAAACAAGCATATGGTGGAATTATAAAAGGTTAGCACATTAGATAGCATAATCCATCAATATGCATAACAAATACACCCATGGATAATAATACATATATTTGAAAGATATCAATTGGACGGGAAAGGAGTATTTCTATTAATAAACGATCAACATAAGTGAAAATATTACAGACTTTCGTGTCGTCACGGTTCGGAACTGAGAAACCAATTTCCTTCCAACTGGGCCTCCACCACTTTAATCCTCCACCAAAGGAAAACTCATATAACGGAGACAAATAGGGTCTCCATAAATAAGGGAATATCTTGGGGGATAAACACTATGTTCAAACTTAAAGGACAAAGGGATGAAGACTCAATATGAAGTAAATAATTTCTCCAGAGTAACTTTGCTCTCAAATTTGAATTCTTTGTCCTTTTCCACAGCTTTGAATTGTCTTCTTTATAGATTTAAAAATGCAACTGAAGGGCCAAGTCAGAACATTTCTAGTATATGGAAGGCCAAGGATCATAGATATCCTGTCGTGACATGGAAACCTGACATTTAATTTTGATTTTCTAGCACAAATCTAGATGTGCATGGGATGTAGTGGAGCAACCTGTGTATACCTTGTTTTATAGGGTGCAATATGTGTAAAAGTGGAAAAAAATTATATTTTAGTCTCTGGACTTTAGTAACAGGGAAGACAAGTCTGCATATGGAAATGGAATAAGGCCCTCTCTGCAAGATTGCATAGGGTGAGGCAAATCTTGCTCTAACATAGACCTATAGGAGCTAGAAAAATGTCAACTCTGGGTAGGAAGAGTCTTTGTATACTATGATGATGTGTAGTTTTGGGTGACAGGGAGCCACATGGGGGCCACATGGTTGTAGGGGACTCCAGTTAATGTAGACTTAAAGAACCTTGAAGGGCCATAATTTTGAATCTAGAGCTCAGATTTGAGCATGGTGACAGTTGTTGGAAAGCTCTTGGCGAGAAGAAGAAGATGGAGATCTCAGGAAGATGATTCGATATCTTTGAGTAAAAGTGAAATTTATATACCCCATCCCTCTAATGGATACCTAAGGGGTTGGGTGTGTTAAAAAGTGGTATCAGAGTGGGAAACATAACTTGGTATACTTGGGCTCATAAATGAGTCACATAAAAAAAATATTATTAGGGAACTTTTAAGGGTAGCACCCTATCTTACCGCCTTTCATAAGAAATCTATTTAAATCACTGTTGAAGAGAGGAATGAGGCTTTTTTCGATTGTTATATGTTTTGAAACTAAATTGTGTGTTGATAGTGTTCTAAACAAAGAAGTTGACTTCACCTTGCAAATTGTATGTGTTGTTCATAATATGGTAGATAATTAACTAACAAAAAATGTTTTATCAGCACTCAATCAGTTAGTGGATAGCAGGAAAACTACAATGTAAAGGATGGTGACACACCATGAGTTGAGGGAAATCTCCCACAATAGAGAAGATTAATCTAATGAGAGGAGGGTGGTGGAAACCCCTACATATTTGGATGAAACCATGAGAATACTCATGGAGAAATTACAAAGTTGTAAGGCTGACAATGAAAGGATGATAAAAGAGAAGGGAAAAAAATGAAATTAATGTAGTCCTACTACAAATTATATCAAATATACAAAGGTAGTTGTAACATGAACTAGGAGACAGTCATGTGGACAAACATCATACTAAGAAGACCTAAAGTCCACCTGAGATATGAAAGAATGGTCCTAAAAGTGCCCACACAAGGAGGAGAACCTCAAAGAAGGACCAACATGGAGCCAAGAGACACTCAATGAAAGAATCCTCTAGTGAAGAAACTGACAACTCCAAGGAATATTCTAGTAGAAAAACTAGTTCACATTCCCATAGGAGAAGAAAGAAAAGGAAACATTCCAAGGGCCATGATCTTGAAGAGTTTAAGAAAGCCAAACCACCCATGTTCGATGGAGAAATTAAAAAGGGGGAAGAAGCAAAAGTTTGGCTACTAGGCTTGAAGAAGTACTTCAGAGTCCATGACTACTCTAAAAACTTAAGGGCTCGAATAACCATTTTCAACTTGAATGGAAAGGCCTCCATTTGGTGGGAGGACCTTAGGAATATGAAAGGAATCCATGCGAAGGACTTGTCATGCAAACAATTTGAGAAATACTTCATGAAGAAGTATCTGTCAGAAAAATACTTTGATGGGAAAACCAAGGAGTTCTATGAACTCAAGTTAGGAAAACTCACAATACATGAATATATCAACAAATTTCTTGAGCTGATAAGGTATGTTCCCTACATAAAAGATGAAAAGGTAAAGATGAAATGATTTATTAGTGTACTGCCTAAGTCCTTCTGGGACATAATTGAATTTGATGAACCCAGGACCATAGAATATACTATTTGGAAGGAAAGGTACTGCTATGAGAAATTCAAGAATAATACAGAACCTCATGAGGACTGAAAGAAGAAAAGTAATTTGGATTCAAGAAGAAGGCGTGTTGAAGGAAAATCTCCCTACGGACAGGTAGATCTCCTCTTGAGAGCTAGACTCTTAACTCTTAAGATAGAAGATGCTTATCATGGTCACTAACTTCCTTTTAGATCTAGATAAACCAATGTGTGAGGAGAAAGGAGAAAATAAGTACCTTTTACCAGTGTTTGTCCCTGCACGATCTGAGTTGAGCTCCAATCTTTCGCTCCTTGAGAAGCCCTGTAGACAAACAAAAGTACAACCACTTCCTACTCTACTAAGATTAGTTTGAAATAGACCTATCTATGAGAGACAAGTTCATGTGAGATTAAACACAAACTAGAAATAAATAGGCCAAGCATATTATATTGATGAGAACAACAATGAAGGAAACTTACAACCGTAGATGTGAGTTCAACAACTTCATCAAGTCCGCCTTGTCTAACCCTTACTCAAAATACCCACGATCAGAATGACAATAACTTCACTGATAATTATCCTCCACTTCACTGTGTGTTTCCTATGAGATCATAGGTTTCATGCCTTCAATCATTCCCCCTTTCACCATAAGAAAGCCTGCTTATATAGGCTTGTAGAGGCCCAACTACTTGAGATATATTTAGGGTAAGTTGAGGATTTTCCTCCTTCAGTTAGGGATCTTCCTTAAGATCATGGCTTGACCAAGGATTCGAATCCAACTGCCTTCAAAGATTGAAGAGATCTTTCCCCTATTCTTCTCAACAAACCAACTGTTGCCCAGAATAGGCAGCGCTCCCTCAAAAGGGCAATCAGAGCGTTATAATGATCCCTAGTAATGTATAAGGGGTTGCCAACACTCCTAATAGTAGAAGAACTCCTCCAAAAGAGAAAATGCAGTGTTATAACGCTCCCAGATAGTCAATAGGGGGGCACCAACACTCCTGAGAGAGGTATAAGGGAGCGCTCTCCTCTAAAAACTGAATTTTAATGGTTCTTTCAAATGGCAAGAGGTTCATAAACCCACTTAACCATTCCTCTTCTTCCAAATCAAATGTATGAGGTGTTTCAAGTGTTTTTTTAATGTCGTTATAGGTATGACATAGGCATTATGGAAGTATGCTTTTCTTGACACTTGCGACACTTGTGATAAAAATGTGACACTTGCGACACTTGCAATGACGACACTTGCGACACTATCAAAGTGAGTAATTTCAATGTGTAACAGATTGCCCCCCAAAGTATGAAGTTAGAAGACGAGAACTGATAACTGAAATGCTTTGTAGACTTTCAAGCAAGGTTATAGATGCAGAGAACCTGACAGAAGCTGCACACAAACATCCAACAAATATTATGACATGTTTCAAACCCAAGGCAGGCATACCTATGCTTGGGTGATCAAGAGATGCAAGATATGGCCGCCATAAAATACACTGTGGATCCATAATTATATTGATAAAAGGTATAGCCACCGAAAAATATATTGTGGATCTATACTCCCATGACCTGAGCTGATCGTAGCCACTAAGAATATACAATGGATCTACGAGATGACAAGACATAGCCATGATCAATACAAAGTGGATCTATGTAACAGTATATGTGTCATTGTTCAAAAGAAACTCCTTCGCAACCTAGGCAAAGTACATATAAGAATGGTCACTCAACCCAGGGTATTCTTACCGATCCCGATGTAGTATGAATCTAACCATGTGAATATATATCCTGACGTCAAACATGGAAGAAACCACTTGATTACCGGTCAATGGTGTAAATCGTTAACAAGCGCGAGGGAGATCACCATTAATGTCAATGATTCCCAAGGTACTCTAGTACATTCCAATGAAATGTGAATGGATGAGCTGAAGTCGAACATCCATGGAATCATCCGATCAGAGGTCAATGATGTAAACCCACTATCGTACGTGAGGAGGCCTGCCATTGAGTCATGCAGGTCCCAAATTACTAATTGGTTTCTAATTCTAGTTCCTGGATAACGTGTTGAAGTCGACAGGAATAGACTCGTCGAAGGAGGGCCTTGATGTATCCCCCATCAACGACACAAAACAGACGTAGAGATGTAATTAGTAGATCAAATGAGCATGGACTGACACGGGTATTGAGACAAGATATTTATGATGGCTGACTCTTGAGGCGGATATTTCCCTTGAACACTGAGGCACAACAGCAGAAACATGACATGGACCAAAACACTATGATGCAATGGATACTATGACTTTCATCAGGTGACCCAAAGGAGTAATAAAAACTCAAAGGCTTGGTTCAGTGTAGAGTTTTAGTGGATTAAGATGTTTGCAAAGACAAAGTGTCGTGTTCAAGGGCGACTCTAAGAGTTACTAGTAATGTTCTCAAAAACTGCTTGGCTTGCTTCCTTCAATTTTTTCCCCATCCAGATAGATGAGTACCTCTTTTTTATTTAAAGAGCTCGAGGAGGGTAACACATGCTTGATATAACTTACATTTGGTAAGTTCCTCTTCCTTTGTTTAATGAATTAGAAGAAGTAAGGGTTCGGTCCCATATGGGCCTGTCGATGTTTTGTTTAACGAGTCCAAAGACATGAAACTCGAAGGTTTTTCATGATTATAGAGTTTGGAAAAACACTTAAAAGAGAACTCTCTCAGTTCCTTTTTCGTAAAGTAGTCTGATGAGACCGAAAAAGAGATAAACTATTGCTGAACAAACATTTTCTTCAAATACTTTAACCAATGTGAAGAGAACAAGGTCGCTCGACAATCTTTTCATGTTTAGAGAGTCTGAAAAGAACTTAAAGATGACTCCAATGTTGTCCTTTTTGATAATGTTAGTCTCACGAGGCCGAAAAAGAGATAAATTATCACTCGAAAGACACCCTTTCAAACCTTTTAACAAGTGGGAAAGGAGGCAAGATCACTCGACAATCTTTTCATGTTTAGAGATTTTGAAAAGAGCTTAAAGGAGACTCCAGGGGGATCCTTTTTCGTGTATCCATACAGGTCCGAAAAAGAGATAAAAGTTTACCCGGATGCATTCTCATGTATTTACGAGCACAAGAAAGAACAAATACTAAGCTCGGTATGCCCCCATCTTGAAAAGCTAGTGGCTTCACTCTAGAAAGATCATCAAAGGATGGAGACATGCCCCCCAAGATTCAATTCATTCACCGAATCTGAGGCCATCACCAATTGCTCTAGTAGAGGATAAAAAGGAGAAGGGTGGATGAAAAGAAGGTTCAAGAGAGGTGATTGTTTCATTTTTTAACGAGTTTGACACATGAAAAGAACTATGCTCAGGGCCTCTATTTCAATTTTTAATGAGCTTGCCACAGAGAAGAGAAACTATGCTCGTGGTTTCTTCTTGATCATGGCTTCCGAGAGGACAACGCTCTGGAAGGATACCATGTCAAGGGACAAAACTCAGTCATGGCTTCCAAGAGATCTTCACTGGATGGAAGATAATCACTTAGGAAGGAACACATGTCGAGGGTCGCGATAGGAGTAAGGAGATCAGGCTCCAATAACCCTACCGATGAAATCACCATGTCCACTACTGGATCCAAATCGTCAAAAGTTGAAATCATGGGAGATGATGAAAAATCAACACCAGGAGGGGGGATAGACTGTATATCTTCACGAATTTCTTCACGAGGGGTAAGAAAAGAGGATTGGTGACGGTTATTATCCCAAGGTAACTTGTCAATGTGAAGCATCTCCAGAATAGCTTCATCAGAAGGAAAAGTTGGGGAAATGTAGTCGATCGCAGACGACAAGGAACTCAACCATGATTGCATCGAGGAAACGTCAGGCGCCAATAGATGTTGGTCATCCGACGAGGGAGAAGCGGATTGGATAGAAACATATAATGGTTTGGCTGGACTAAGTGGCATGATCTCACCTAGTGCATCAAATTCCAATGGACAAGGTACAATCTAAGGGTCAGATGATTCCAAAGATTGATAAACCGGGGTCGAAATCATATCGATAGTGGCAATATGATGTGTAGTCGGTGGAAGTGGTGTAGGGAAGTTACCCATAAGGCTAGAATCTTTCAGTAAGACAACACCAACGCTTTCATACGTGATCTTGTGGTCTCACAAAAAATGAATATTGTTGGTAGCGGGAGCGGGAGCGTCGGTCATGCAGAAATCCAACTGATCAATAGTAAGAATTTTGCCCTGATGAGAAAGTTGGACACATCGGAAAACTGACGAGGCAATGACAGTCATAGCATAAAACCAACTTATTCCAAGTAACAAGTTGTAATCGAGGGGAGAATCAACCACCTTGACATCAACAATAACAGTTTTTCCACCCAATTGGATGGGCAGGGTCTGTGAAACCAATGATTCTGGGTTCGATCCCCAGTGGAGTCGCCAATTTCTGTTGAAGGAAAATCTCCCTACGGACAAGTAGATCTCCTCTTGAGAGCTAGACTCTTAACTCTTAAGACAGAAGATTCTTATCATGGTCACTGACTTCCTTTTAGATCTAGATAAACCAATGTGTGAGGAGGAAGGAGAAAAGAAGTACCTTTTACTAGTGTTTGTCCCTACACGGTCTGAGTTGAGATCCAATCTTTCACTCCTCGAGAAGCCCTGTAGACAAACAAAAGTACAACCACTTCCTACTCTACTAAGATTAGTTTAAAATAGACCTATCTATGAGAGACAAGTTCATGTGAGATTAAGCACAAACTAGAAAGAAACATGCCAAGCATATTATATTGATGAGAACAACAACGAAGGAAAATTACAACCGTAGATGCGAGTTCAATAGCTTCATCAAGTCCTCCTTGTCTAACCATTTATCAAAATACCCACGATTAGAATGAAAATAACTTCACTGATAATTCTCCTCCACTTCACTGTGTGTTTCCTATGAGATCATAGGTTTCATGCCTTCAATCATTCCCCCTTTCACCATAAGAAAGCCTGCTTATATAGGTTTGGAGAGGCCCAACTAATTGAGATATCTTTAGGGTAAGTTGAGGATTTTCCTCCTTCAGTTAGGGATCTTCCTTAAGACCATGGCTTGACCAAGGATTCGAATCCAACTGCCTTCAAAGATTGAAGAGATCTTTCCCCCATTCTTCTCAACAAACCAATTGTTGCCTAGAATAGGCAGCACTCCCTCAAAAGGGAAATTAGAGCGTTATAATGATCCCTAGTAATGTATAGGGGGGCGCCAACACTCCTGATAGTAGAAACGCTCCTCCAAAAGGGCAGATGTAGTGTTATAACGCTCCCAGATAGTCTATAGGGGGGCGCCATCACTCTTGAGTGAGGTATAGGGGAGCGCTCTCCTCTAAAAACTGAATTTTAATGGTTCTTTCAAATGGCAAGAGGTTCATAAACCCAGTTAACCATTCCTCTTCTTCCAAATCAAATGTATGAGGTGTTTCAAGTGTCTTTTTTATTTCGTTATAGGTACGACATAGGCATTCTGGTAGTATGCTTTTCTTGACACTTGCGACACTTGTGAGCAAAATGTGACACTTGCGACACTTGTAATGACAACACTTGCGACACTATCGAAGTGAGTAATTTTGATGTGTAACAAGGCATTTAAACCCTCAAGATTTAAGAACCATGGGAAAAGTTCGAAGCTGATCCTTCCTACTAAAAGTGTCTATCACCAGAATTTCCCATCTTAGATTGGTAATAAACCCTTTGGAGCAGCCCCAAGGAAGACTGGTAACACAAAGAGATAACCCTTGAAATGTTGGGGTTATGGAGAAGAACCTATATTGAGGGAATTTCCACATAGGAAACAAAACAATAGGAGGGTATACAACATCCAATAGACTACCACAATCAATTATGTGGCTAGGAGAATGCCACAAGTTTATGCATCCTAGATAATAGACAAGATGACCACCAATATTTAGTGGTGGAGATGGAAGGTACGATTTCCAACCATCTAGTTTCCATTTTAATTGAACCTGTTTCTAATCTGAGTTATGTTTCCCCTCAAACTGTTGAGAAATGTAAATTGCAGCAAGTAAAACATGTTAAATCATGGCTAGTGCAACTAGCCACTGGAACTAAAAGAAAGGTAACATAGGTCATACTAGCATGCCATTTCATTATGAATGGATCACCCACCCAAGAAACCTTAAACATGCTCCCTTTAGGATCCCATGACCTGCTGATTAGAATGGACTGGTTGGATGCCCATAAAACCAAGTTGGACTATTACAATACAAATTTGGAGTGTGAATATGAAGAAGGGAGAAAAATCAACCTACAAGGAATTCAAAAGCTTGTCTTAGTGAGACAAATATGATAATATCATCCCTTCAAGTGAAGAAGTATTGCAGAAAAGGATATCCTTTGTATGCAATACAAGTGTTGAAATCTATTGAGAACAATAAACCAAACCTAGAGGACCATCCCATATTAAGAGAGTATAAAGATGTGTTTCCAAAAAAGGTACTAGGTCTACCTCTAAGAAGAGATATTGAATTCTCAATAGAACTTGTACCGGGAGTGGTGCCAGTGTCTAGAACACCCTATAGAATGAGTACACCAAAGTTGGTTAAGATCAAACTATAGCTAAATGAGATTTTGGACAAAGGCTACATTTGGCCTAGTGTGTCTCCATGGGGAGCACCAGACTTGTTTGTGAAAAAGAAGGATGGCACACACAGGATGTGCATAGACTATAGACAACTTAATAAGATGACCATTAAGAATAACTATCCCTTGCCAAGGATCGATGACTAATTTGATCCATTAAGGGGTGATACAATTTTCTCCAAGATTGAATTGAGGTCGGGATACCATCAAGTCCGAATTAAGGATGAAGACATCCACAAAACAACCTTTAGGACAAGATATGGACACTATGAATTTGTGGTGGTGCCATTTGGGCTTACCAATGTACCAACCAATTTTATGTGCTTAATGAATAATGTACTTAGTAAGTTCTTGGATAGTTTTATGTTTGTTTTCATTGATGATATCCTAATATATTCTAAGAGTAGGGGTGAACATGAAGAACATCTCAAGTTAGTGCTTCAAGTATTAAGAGAACATCAACTCTATGCTAAATTTAGTAAGCATGACTTTTTCCAAAAACAAGTCCATTACTTAGGCCATGTTATTTCTGAAGGAGTGGCAGTTAATCCTGACAAGATAAAATCCATTATGGATTGGCCTACCCAAAAGGATGTATCTGATTCAAATCCTTTATGGACCTAGCATGATACTATAGAAGGTTAATAAAGGTATTCTCCAATATCGGTTGCCCAATCACCTCCCTTAAGAAAAAGGAAGTTAAATTCATTTGGACATCAGAATGTGAAGAGAGGTTCCAATAGCTGAAATGCCTTCTAACCAATGCACCTGTGTTGAATATTGCAGACCCAAACAAGGACTTCCTTGTGCGTACAAATTCCTGCAAGTAAGGTCTCGGAGGAGTTCTTATGAAAGAAGGACATGTGATTTGCTACAAATCCAAAAAATTGAATGAGAATGAAATCATTTATGTGACCCACGATTTGGAATTGGATTCCATAGTATTTGCCTTAAAATGTGGAGGAATTACCTCCTAGGTAGAACATTTGTGCTTATGACAGACCATAGTGGGTTGAGATATTTGTTTGATCAACCAAAACTCAATCCTAGACAA
>SNQJ01S0029942.1:2055-12753 GCA_010110895.2 Picea sitchensis
ATATAGCTACCTACTTTCTTCGTATTGATGAAGTAGTTAACACCATGAGAGGTCTAGGAGAAACAGTTAAAAATAATATTATTTTGCAAAAGGTACTTAGATCACTTCCTGCAAGATTTGATTCAAAGATATCTGCATTAGAATAAAGAATAGATCTTGATGCTTTAGAAATGGATGAATTACATGGAATACTAACAACATATGAGATGAGAACCTCCGGTGAGAATTCTTTTAGGAAAGAAGCAACTTTCAAGGTAGCAAAGAAAGATAAGAAAAAGATTGAAGCATAAATTAGCAGTCATGAGGAGTCAGAAGGTGATGAAGCAAATTTTGTTAAAAATCTAAATAGAGGTACTGGCAAGTATAAAGGTAAGCTTCCTCTGAAATGTTTTGGTTGTGGTAGAATAATACATTTTTCTTCTAAGTGTCCTTACAATAAGCAGACTGATAATGAAGAAGACAGTGATAGAAAAACTAAGGAATTCAAGAATAGACATAAGAAGTTTTTTCAAAGAAATACTTACAAAAAGAAAAGTCTGTATATAAAAGATGACAATGATATTTCAGAATCTGATGAAAGTGATGATAGTTCAGATGTACAACTTTTTATGGCTATAGAAAATCAAGATGATCAGTCTGGTGAAGAAGTTGATCTAGAAGCTGAACTGGTAAGTGCTTTAAGTGAATTAAGAAAAGTGAGAAAAGAGTGCAAACATTTTAAAAGAGAAATTGAGAATCTAGAATTTGAATTATAGAAATCAAATGGTTTGATTGAGAGCACTGAAATCATGCTAGTTGACTTAAAGCTTAAAATAGAAGAGGCTAGAGTGACTGAAGAAGCTCTAACTAAAATGCTTGCAGAAAAGGATAAAGAAAATGAAGGTTTAAAATTTGAAGTAGTCTCATTAAGAAATAAAGTACAAGAAAATAACATGAATCATAGTTCTAAAGTGTTGGATCAAATTATTTGTAGTCAAATATCAACATATGATAAGACTAGAATTGGTTATAAATCTGCAGTAACTAATGGATGTTCTAGTTCAAGTGTTGAGAAATTAGATACAGAGGATAATCATGAGAAAATTACTAGCAAGAAGATGGAATCAGAAAGGTAAGAAGAGAATCATGCTTCAACAGTGCATATAAGAAGTTATGGAAGACATCAAAAAAAGTTTGAAGGCTACTGTCTCTTTTGTTATAAGTATGGACATAAGGATGAATTTTGTAATAGTTTTTCAAGAAAGATAAATGCACATAACAATCATGAAAGGTCTAATTTTGAATATGGAAGAGGACATAGTAAAACTAGTCAAAAAAATATAAACTACTCTTACAACATATTTGACACTTTAAGATATGAGACTGAATGTTATAAGTGTAACAACTTTGGGCATGTGTCAAGAAATTGTCCTATGAGTTTTTAGAAATTTAATGAACCTACTTACATAGATCTGAAAACCAAATATTGGAAAAAGAAAAGTGAACATCTGAACACTGAAAAATGCACTATAGCTCTACAAGCATAACATAAAGTAAAATGGGTTGTGGATAGTGGATGTTCAAAGAATATGACAGGTAGAAAACAAATCTTTGTTGAACTAGATGAAGGAAAATAAGGTACAATCACTTTTGGAAATGATCAATCAGCTAGGATAGTTGGAAGAGGAACTGCATGTCTAAACAACAAGAAAATCATGGCTGAAAATGTCTTATTGGTTGAGGAAATCAAATAAAATCAAATAAACTAGTTGGAACAACCACAAGAACTTCAAGCAACATTTACATACTAGATGAAGAAAAGGAAAAATGTTATCTTGGGAGTGAAGATGAAAGCTGGTTGTGGCACAAAAGACTTGGATGCATTAACTTTGAAAATCTGATTCAGTTGAATAAAAAGAAATCAATAAGTGATTTACCTGTCATAAAGAATCTTTCAAGTTCTGTTTGCAAGCAATGTCAACATGGTAAGAAAACTAGAGTTAAATTCAAAACCAAAGAACATTCAACAACTAAACCATTGGAAATAGTACATGCTGAGGTTTGTGGACCTATGAGAACAACAAGATTAAAAGGAGAAAGATATTTTCTACTATTTGTGGATGACTTTACTAGAATGACATGGATGTTTTTATTGAAAACAAAATCTGAAACTTTTAGCTGTTTTCAAACCTTTAAGGAGTCAACTGAAAATGAATGTGACATGAAAATCAAATGTTTAAGATTAGATAATGGAGGAGAATTTGTGTCTAAAGAATTCAACAAGTACTGTGATGAAAATGGGATAAGAAGACATTTTTCTGTTACTGAAACACCTCAACAAAATGGAGTGGTTGAAAGGAAAAATAGGACTGTTATGGAGATGGCTAGAACTATGCTCAATGACTCTAAACTAAGAAACATACTGTGGTCTCAAGATGTTCATACTACTGTTCACATTTTGAATACAAGCTTGCTGAGAAACAATCATTTTGAGACACCCTATCAGATATGGAAAGGCAGACCAGCCAGTGTTAAACATTTCAGAAATTTTGGTAGTAAATGTTATATCAAGAGAATTAACAAGCATTTGGGAAAATTGGACTCAAGAGCAGATGAAGGTATTTTAGTTGGGTATTCTTGTTCAAGGAAAGCTTATAAATGTTACAACTTCAGATTGAACAAAATAGTTGAAGCCATAGATGTGAAATTTGATGAGTCCTCATTTTTGAAGTCCAAATCTAAACAAAAGAATCATTAAATATATGAGATATATGACAAGCATAAAATGAATGATGAAGTAAGTGAAATAGAAGAAATAAGGCTGCTGACAATGAACAATTAATTCCTACTTTGATACAGGTCACAACTCCATCCAAAAGCATGACTCCTTCAAAGACTCCAAGCAAGAGAATACAGAAAAATCACCTTGAAGAGAAGATACTTGGTGACATAAATGTAGGTGTTGGAACAAGAAGCAGAAAGCAAGAATCCACTTCAACTCATGAACATGTAGCTTTAATTTCTCTGATTGAACCCAAAAATATTGAAGAAGCAATTAAAGATGAATGCTGGATGAAAGCAATGAATGAAGAGCTTAGTCAAATAGAAAAGAATAAGACATGGGAATTGGTTCCTATACCTTTGAATAAAAATATCATAGGGGCTAAATGGGTTTTCAGAAATAAGATGGATGAAGTAGGAAAATTCACCAGAAATAAGGCTAGATTGGTGTGTAAAGGGTATGCACAAGTAGAAGGAATAGATTATGGTGAAACTTTTGCTCCTGTTGCAAGAATGGAAGCCATTAGGCTGATTTTAGCTTATGCTAGTTCTAAGCACATTAAAGTTTATCAAATGGATTTAAAGTCTGCATTTTTGAATGGTGATTTAGAAGAAGAAGTATACATGGAACAACTAGATGGTTTTCAGGTACAAGAAGCAGAACAATATGTTTATAGGTTGAAAAAGGCATTGTATGGGCTGAAGCAAGCACCAAGGGCTTGGTATTCCAGACTTGACAATTACTTAAGGCAACAAGGATTCAAGAAAGGTAGCATTGATAGTAATCTTTACATGAAAGAAGAAAATAATAGCTTGATTATTATTGAGATCTATGTAGATGATATCATTTTTGGTAGTGATGATGATAGGCTCAGTAAACAGTTTGCTGAAAGTATGCAGAAAGAGTTTGAGATGTCCATGCTAGGAGAAATGAATTTTTTCTTAGGCTTGCAAATTACTCAATCTGATAAAGGTATTTCCATTTCTCAAACCAAGTATATCAATGAAATGCTTAAGAAATTTCAGATGGAAGATTCTAAACTAGTTGGTACTCCCATGGTTACTGGCTGTAAATTAAGTAAGTTTGATGATACAAAAGATGTTGATCAAATAGTGTACAAATCTATGATTGGTAGTCTTCTTTATGCTACAGCTAAAAGACATGATATTATGCATGTAGTTTGTCAAGTTAGCAAGTTTCAGGCTTCACCAAAAACTTCTCATCTACTTGCAGTCAAAAGAATTTTCAGATATCTTAAGGGAAAAATAGAGTATGGTTTGTGGTATCCTACAGGTAATCAACTTGATATTTATGCTTTCACTGATGCTAATTGGGAAGGTTGTGTTGATGACAGGAAGAGTACTATTGGAGGATCATTTTTTCTTGGAAGATGTCTTGTAAGTTGGCAAACTAAGAAGCAATCAACAATGTCTTTGTCTACTGCTGAAGCAGAATACATTACAGCTGCAAATTGTTGCACTCAGGTTCTATGGATGAAACAGATGCTGGAAGATATACACATTCATTATGATGAACCTATATCTATCTTATGAAATTAGTATTTCTAAAAATCTTGTTATGTATTCAAAAACAAAGCACATTCCCATCAAATTTCATTTTTTGAGAGAGTAGGTTATGTCTAATGTTATAAAACTGGAATATGTTGACACAAAGGACCAACTTGCAGATATATTTACTAAACCATTACCAAAGATGCAATTTGAAAGTATTAGGGATCAGTTGGGGGTATTAGCTCTGTAATATGTTTTTATAATTAGAAATACAGGATTTCATGCTATAATTTTCAGATTGGTTATCAGATTGCACATGTTTATTGATTATTTTGATAGGGGGAGTTGCTGGCATGATACCTCTTTACAGGTGGTTTTCTTTGTCAGGAGGAGTATGGTTTCTCCTTTGCCATAGATGTCAAAAGGGGGAGAAAGGATTTAAAGTTTGCCATCAATGCCAAAGGGGGAGTTTGTTGGCTAGGTTGTTGAATGAACAATGATGGAATTACATTCAACATGTTGTCAAAGGATTTAAGGTTCACCATCAATGTCAAAGGGGGATTTTGTTGGCCAGATTGTTGAATGAACAATGTTGGAATTACATTCAACATGTTGTCATTTGATGTTAACTTTAAATATGCAATATCAAATTTTAATATGGCATAAAATGTAAGTTTAATATGGCATAAAATGTTAGCAATGGTTATGGTCGAGGTATGTTTAAAATGGCATAAAATGTAAGTTTAATATGGCATAAAATTTTAGCAATGGTTATGGATGAGGTCTACATGGGTTAGATCTTCTCCAAAATTGACATATTAGTTAAATGGCCAAAAATGGCGCTTACCTTGGAGGAATAAAGAAGGCCTGCCCTTAGTACTAAAAAGGAAAACGAATCCACGGTGGAGGTTTTCGTGGGCTTGAGCGATGAGAGCCAATGCTCCACATTGCATCACTTAATGAAACAAACGCACGATAATGAAGGTTTCAAACTTCCGATGGATGTGACCTTGAGAACATGTGGCATCATATTATTGCATTGTTTCTTGGAGGCCTGTACATTGAAATCTCTTTTTAGTTTTTTCGATAAGTGCCTTTTTGGTTGTATTATGGTCTTATGGTTTAGCTCATGCGTATGGTCGAAGTGCTCGAGGCTTGTTTTTGTTGAAAAGTCAAAACTCAATGTATGCTCATTGAATGACGCTGATTAAATGATGAAACCGATCGAACGATTGCTGTTCTTCTTGATGCCTTAGCCAATAATAATTTTTGTAAGGTAGTTGTTCAGTTATTGTAACTGAATCTTCGATGCTTGAGGGTTATGGTGTACGTGTTGAATGCATAGAGAGGTAGTCATTCAGTTGTATAATTGAATTATCCTGATCTTGAGGGTTCTGGTGTATGATTTGAATGAACATAAATGGAATTGAAAATGTACATGGGATGAAATCGTTCTGGGTCGCTGTTGCTCTTGAATAGAAAGGAGGAAATTTGTTTTCTCTCTGTAATTGAAATGAACAGAATTATAGACATATAGAGACGATGAAAACAGAGCATTAATGAAGAGCAGAGAAATATGAAGAAAGAGAACTAGAGATCAATTGATTGAAAGTGATATAGGTCCATAGGATTTATGCAAAGAAGTTCATGAAAGAAACATGGAATATACACAGGTGCAACCGTTCTGATTTCTTTTGAAAGGTATATATATATATATATATATATATATATATATGAATTGTTTCAAATATATTCAGTAAGAGAATGTGCAAAGAATATACTTATTTGATTTACTATTAGATAATATTTGAAGAGAGCATTGATTTATAAGTGGTTTAGTCAAGAATGGATTCTAATATGAATATATAAACAAAGAGGATTTGAATGCTTAATATTTGACAGAGAAGATAAAGAATTGGTTTGCAGGTTCTTAGTGACAGAGAAGGATTACAGGGTTGTAGGGAGGAGCAAGGGGAGATTGTAAAAGTCTCATGTACAAGTTGGTGCTTGTACATCTGGGAGGTGTAGCTTCCATTCAGTAGGTATTGAAGAAATAGAGGTAGCAACCTCATCTAGGTTGTAGCTTAGATAAAATAAGAATGTAAAGAGAAGTTGGAGCTTGCCTTTCATTCATAAGAACAAGAGGTTTTTCCCTTTTGGGTTTCCTCATGAAAAAAACAAATCACTGTGTCACTGTTTCATTTATGTGATTGTATATTTATTGGTTAAATGTATTACTACAAGTTAAATGTTAAAGGCATGATTTGTTGATTAATAAGTAATCTGATTATAAAATAAAGAAATTTATACCACTGATTCACCCCCCCTCTCAGTTGACTTATCCTATTCAACAACTTAGCCCAATTTTAGATCTTTGCACTCCTTGCAATAGATTCTTACACAAGACTTAGCTTCTTGCAGGCGACTATGCATGCCTTGCAACAGTCCCTTTGCACTCCTTGCAAATGGAAAAGTTACGCTATTTCTTCTGAGATTATGAGTCGAAACAAACTCTGTCACTCCTTGCAATAGATTCTCATGCAAGACTTAAGTTCTTGTGACGACTATGCACACCTTGCAATAGTTTCTTTGCACTCCTTGCAAATGGAAGTTTCACGCTATCTCTTTTGAGCTTCTGAGTCGAAACAAACTCTGTCAACACACTCCTTGCCGACTGTATGCACACCTTTCATGAACTCAACGAAGAGAACAATCAAAACTTATGTAAACATTTCACAGTTTCATATAATCAACAACATAACTCATTCATTCATGAAAACAAAATAATAGGGAATTGTAAACAATAGTGACACCATGCATTTGGATCAATTTTCCTTTGTTATATTCATTCAAATGTAAATGGCTACAATTATGATAAAAAAAGAACTAAAAATTTAGCAACAACTAAATCACAACAATATACTACTAATTTGTAGCGGCTTCATTCGGGCATACAACATCTCTATTTATCTCAGAGAGTCCTTAGGGTCCCCCCCCCGACTACTCATCTTCTCGAAAAAAAACCTAACTGCTACATAAGTTTTGTTACATTCAAGACTAGGAGTGAAACTCCTAAACCATTCATGATCATTCAGCTCTCAAGCATTTGATCTTCTTCAATTTTCGATCATTTAATTTTTTTTTTTTATAGAGAACGCCAGTGGTTAAGATTATGAAATGATTCAAAGGCACACTAAGGCATTGAGTTGTCTCTCCATGTGTGCTTGCTGATGATGCTCCTACATCATATCCCCTGGCCAAAAATTCATATACTCTTGTCCATGATCTCCTACACTGACTTTCCATGCTTCTGGATATCAGCTTCATTTTCCCAACTGGCATCTTCTATCGGGTGTCCATTCCACTTGACCAAGTATTCAAAATAGGTCTTCTTCCTGGTCTTCTTGCCAATCCTCTGATCAACGATCTTCTCCATTTGTGGTTTCTCTGCTATAGGCATATGCTTCTCCCACTGAATCTTCTCTTGATCTTCTGATCTCTCTGTGTCATATTCCCTATAAGGATACAGGTCTGATATGTTGAATATGGGTGATATGCCCACATCATTTGGTAGCTCAATCTCATAGGCATTTGCATCAAAATTCCTTAATATTTTACATGGTCCTATCTTCTTCATATTCAACTTGTTATATGTTCCCATTGGGAACCTTTATTTCTTGAGATGTGCCAGAACCTGATCTCCTACTTCAAATTGAAGCTCTCTGTGATGTTGATCAATTCTGCGCTTGTACTCTCGGCTAGAATTCTGCAACTACTCTCTGATATGGCAATGGAGATTCTGCATTTTTGCAGCAAAATATTTTTCTCCAGTTCTTCTGATCTCATTTTGTTCCAAGTATCTCAACTGAGCTCCTCATCTTGGATGCATTCCATACAATATTTGGAATGGGCTCTTTCTAGTGATCATGTTTGGTGAGTCATTGTATGCAAATTCTTCTTGTGGCAGAATTTGATCCCACTGACTATGATGCTCAGTGACCAGACTCCTTAATAAGTTTCCCAAACTTTTGTTCACCACCCTAGTCTGTCCATATGTCCGAGGGTGATACGCTAAACTGAAGGACAAATCTATCCCCAACTTCTTCCACAATGTTCTCCAGAAATGAACAATGAATTTGGTATCTCTGTTTGAGACAATACTTTTGGGTAATCCATGAAGTCGAACAAATTCATTGAAAAATAAATTTGCAACATGTGTTGTGATGCAGGAGTATTGTAAGTAAGCCAACAAAGTAAGCATAGAAGCGAAGGACAGTTGGAAATGCACCAACACATATTTTGAAGACATTTTGAATTCAAATAAAGGAACACTAATGTAATATCTGGAAAGATGTATTTGCATTTATGTTTTGGAGATTGTAAACAGATCTTGAGCACTGCTCTCATCTGTCGGTTATGGAGGCATTTAATTGCAATAAATGTAAAGTAGAGAGATTTTAATTCCGATTAGATAGCTAGAGCTGTAAGAGGGAAAACTCTAGGAAGCTCCCTCGTAGGTATTGCATTATAATAAATTATTCTTAATTGTTAGTTGTAGAGCAAGAGAATATGAGAGAAAAAGAACAGAGACTGTAAAAATATTATAAGTAGATAACTGTTTCTATTGAACCCATGTACAAATGCACTTGGATTAATATAAATAAGTTTTGATCCAATTTCATGGTGTTTTTATGCATTCCATTTACATCTTCAAATGGTATGTTTGCAGTTTGCTTATGTTCTCTATCATGCATGTATTTTCAATGATATGTGTGTATATGATCGTGATTTCATGGTTGCATGTATGAAGTCTGTGAGAAGAGAAGAGTAAGTTTCAATTGTTTCTCTTCCTAAGAAATCTTGCAAGGAGTGCAGTGAGAGTCCGCAAGGAGTGTGTTGACGAAGTTCTGAGTTTTATCTCAAAAAAGCTCAGGTGGGATACCATTGTTCTTATACTAGGAAGAGTGCAGGTGTAGCACTAGAGCCGTGTAAAGGGTGTGCAAGCCAGAGAGAGTATTAGACTTTACCAACCAAGGAGGAAGGTTGAAGAACTGCTATTGCAAGGAGTACACAGATTTAGAAGCATGAATAGCTAGTGGTTATTGAGAATGCCGCAAGGAGTGTGTGCAAGAATCATTTAATAATCCTTGAGGTTGCAGTAGAACACAACTCAGGAAGGACAGGGACTTGGAATAAGTTCAAAGGAAGGATGAGGTCTAAAGTCGCCTCGCAGAAGCAAAGTTCAGAAGAAAAGACAAGGTATTTGAGCAAGAGTCCTTGAGAAGTCTGAACGAATGGTCAAAATTCTCAGAGGGAGAATCGTGAAGTTCCGTGGGCCATTGGATCTTGTAGACCAATGGGGAGATTAAGGCAAAGTGTCTTTCAACACTCGTAAGCTCAGAAGGGATAGTGGCTGTTGGATATGGATAAATGAGGGCCATTGATCACGTGCTTGATCGCGTGCTTGAATTCATCATTTCGTAAGTCGGGGAGTGGAGGACATTGTGACTCAGAGTCGAGAGTTGTGAAATCTTGATTCACGGAGTCTCGATAGAATCACGGGAATCTCAGAGCCATCGATCGTGATGAGGAACTATCATGATTTCGGCTATCGGTGAAAGGTGTTCTTTGCATTACAAATCGTCGGTATGTGAAATCCTGAATTGCCGAAAGATTTGGCCCTAGGTCACCGTTGAGGGTCACATCAAGAAAGTGAAGGGAGGAATCAAAGGACCCGTTAGCCTTTTAGGGTTTCGAGGATTGAAAAAGTCAGGGAGACTCATACTAGGGGTTACAAAGTTGCGAAACCCAATATACCCTTGTGGTGGAGTGCGTGGTCACATCAGTTGGTCACATGGATGAGAGTTGGCGCTTAGTGCTTGTGCGTATAGGCATAACTCCTAAGAAGGACCTATGGATAGACACTTGTGTGTTGAGGATTCCTGCGGGGAATCAAAGAGTCAATCATACTCAAAGGGGAGATTAAGAACGATCCTTAGACTGGGAGGTTGTGCAGAACTTGCTGAGGTAGGGGTGCTGCACCATGTTGCATCACTAGTCTTCTGGCATGGGATAAAGTGTGCCATCTTTGAAAATCTATCCACTACCACAAATATGGAATCACATCCTCTTTGTGTTCGATAGTCCCAACACAAAATCCATGCTTTATGATCCCAAGGCCTCTCTAGTATTGGCAATGGTTGATACAATCCAGTGTTTTGTCTTTTTCCTTTTGCATGTTGGCAGATTCTACATCTGTTTACAAACTTTACCACTTTTATCCTCATACCGAACAAGTAATATGAAATTCTCAATTGTGCAAATGTTTTATCATGGCCGAAATGTCCATCCAATCCTCCACTATGATTTTCCTTCAAAAGGTTATCCCTCATTGAGCATTTTGGTATGCACAACTAATTGCCTTTG
>SNQJ01S0029942.1:12763-37713 GCA_010110895.2 Picea sitchensis
GGAGTACTTTTTCTTAGTCTCATTCAACTTCTCACTAAAATATGCAACATGCCTATTATCTTGGCTCAAAACTGCTCCAATTGCAACTCCACTTGCATCACATCTCACTTGAAATCTCTTTCCAAAATTTGGTAAGAACATAATTGGTCGTTCTGTTATCTTCTCCTTCAATATATTGAATCCCCTCTCAGCGTCCTCTGTCCATTTAAAATACTTGTGCCTCTTCTTCACTGTATCCATCATAGGTGCACAAATTCCACTAAAATTTCTAATGAAATTCCTATAGAAACTTGCTAATCCATGGAATATTATCACTTCAAACATACTCCTTGGTGATGGCCATTCTTTGATTGATTTCACCTTCTCTGGATTCATCTTCAATTCATTTAAAGAGATCAAAAAACCCAATTAAATGAGCTCTGTCTTCATAAAAGAGGACTTCTTTAGATTTATCAACAACTTCTCATGCTGTAGTCTCCTCATCACTAAGTCCATATGTCTCAAATGATCCTCTTTTGTCCTACTAAAGACCAGTATATCATCTAGATATACAACCAAAAACTTACCAATAAAATCTTTTAGTATTTCATTCATTAACCTCATAAAATTACTTGGGGCATTTGTTAAGCCAAATGGCATAACAAGCCACTCATACAACCCTTCATTTGTCTTAAAGGATGTTTTCCACTCATCACCTTCTCTCATCCTTATCTGGTGATATCCACTTTTCAAATCTATCTTAGAAAATAATTTTTCTCCACTTAAACAATCCATTAAGTCATCCATTCTTGGCAAAGGAAATCTATACTTGATGGTGATCTTGTTAATGGCTCTCGAGTCTGTACAGATTCTCCATTCTCCATCCTTCTTTGGACTCAACACAGTTGGTACTGCACACTAACTCAAGCTTTCTCTAACCAAACCCTTGTCTAACAATTCTTGGACTTGGTTCTTTACCTCCTCATTCTCTTGAGGTGTCAATCTGTATGCTTCTTTGTTTGGCAGAATTTCTCTTAGTATCAAATCAATATGATGACTGATACTTCTAATGGGTGAAAATGAGTTAGGAAACTCATCCATTACTATGTTAGAAAAATTATCCAACAACTCCTAAACTTTTTCAGGAAAATCATCCATCAAATTACTTGTAAGGACAACTCTGGGTTTCCTCACCACAAAAAACTGCATCTCCTGTCCCTTTTTGACTTCACTTAGGCGTTCCTTCCCACTCATGAGAAGTATGCTTGTACTGGCTTCCTCTTTTTCTTTATTCTCATCTATTGGCAACAACATGTGTGTCCTACCATTCTTCTCCAAGATGTAAGTATTTTTCTCCCATCATGAATGACATTTATGTCAAACTTCCATGGTCTTCCCAACAAAACATGGCATACATCCATGGGAATCACATCACACATAATTTCATCTCTATATCCTCCTATCTTAAATTCAATGAGGCATTGTTTACTGACCATTACATGGTGTCCTTTCCGCAACCATGAGACTTTATATGGATTTGGATGTGTAGTTGTCTTTAGCTCCAGTTTCTCCACCATCTCTATGGAGACTAAGTTATCAATGCTCCCACTATCAATTATCACCTTCCATACTATGTCTTTAGTCTTGCAAGCTGTCCTGAATAGATTGTTCCTCTACACTGGCTTATCAATTTCTGGCTCTATTTTTACGAGAACCTTCCTCAACATCAGGGATTTTCCATCCTCTGCACCTTCCGCTTCAACATTCCTTTTCTGTGCTTATGAAATGTGAGCTTCACCTCCTCCATATTTATTTTTCTTGGGACATTCCCAAGACATGTGTCATGTCTTTCCACTGGCATAACACCTTACTTCTCCTCCTCTGCTTCTTCTTCTCTCTAGAAGAACTTCTTCCACCACCTTGTCTTCCTTGGGAGCTTCCTCCTCTTTCTGAGTGATTATGTGGTTTCTCAGTCTCGCCTTTGGATTTCTGTGTCTTATCATGGGGAACTCCCTTGCTTTTGCTTGGGCTTCTTCCTCTGTTTCATTGACTCTATTTCCTAGACAAATTCTCCTCTGCCTTTAGAGAAATCTGATAAGCATCCTCTACTGTCCTTACTGACATCATGCTTATCTCATCCTGGATTTCATACCTCAGGCCATTTATATACATGTAAAATTTTTCCTCATCCTTCTCTCGTTGTCCACTCCTGATATTCAACTTGTAGAACTCCTTCGTGTACTCTTTCACTGTCATAACCTTCTGTCTCAGGTTATGCAACTTCCTAAACAAATTTGTTTGATAATCTTTGGGCATGAATTTAGCCTTAAGCTTGGATACCATTATGTACCAATTCTTTATCTTATGTTTTCCTTTGCTTCTCCTCTCAGCTTGCAGTTCATCCCACCATAGTGCCGCATGTCCTTTCAACTTGGTGACAACATGTCTCACCTTCTTCTTTTCATCAAAATATTCATAGTCGAAATATTTGTCCATGGATTTTATCTAATCCAACAATTCTTCAACATCCAAATTACCTTCATACATTGGGATGTCTACCTTGGCTCTAGCTCCCAATTTAACAACTGCTCTCAGTAAGCGTTCTTCGACAACATTTTTTCTGGTATCTTCTTCAACTTCTACTTCTTCACTCTCTACATCACTGATGTCCCCAACATCAGGTGCCCTCCTTTGCGTTGCCTCCATCGCCTCTAATCTTGCACGAAGCTCTCTCATTTCTCTTTCTACAACGCGATTGGCTAAAGGTGGCTCCACTTGTCTCCTTGGTGGAATTGTGTTGACTGTATCTCACACACATAGTACACCTTCAAGCTCTTCTTCATTTCCTGAAAACAATTTCAGGCTCTGATACCACTTGATGCAAACCCCCCTTCTCTCCTAAGGGGTTGTACGACCTCTCGGTCAAGGATCTTTGATTTTTGAGCCAAATCGGCTCTCTGAAACCTTAATGGTATCACTTGTGTTTTAACACAGGTCCTTTCAGTATTCTGGTGTAGGTTCTATGGCACCCACAACCTCTTCCTTCATGCTGCTGAACTCTCAAGTTTCAGGCGCTTGCTCCTCTCCCGTTAGCCCTCTCCCGTATGTGACCTCAGGTTATGTCCTCATGTAATCACACTATTTCAAGGTGACCTAGAGTGGTTTTTGACTACACCACTTTTCTCCCCGCAATTCACTAGTAGCTACCATGCATCCCTCTGGCAATACCGTGGTTTCGATTGCGGACCGCTCCAAGATTTTTAAAACTCGAGCACCTTCTATCCCTGCAATTAAGCATGACCATCGATATTGTGATATCAGATGTTTCCTATTGATCGAAAACTAAGATCTGTCCTCTTTCTTCCTTGGTGAACTATCAGTCAAATATCCTTTTCCTCCTTTCACACACACTCCCAAATATCCATGGTCTATCGATGCGTGCCCTTATTCCAACCCGACAACTATGATTGATTTCACCCTTCGAGCTTCAGGAGTTTCAACTATCAACTCTTGCTTCCTCCATAGTACTTCTACCTAAAATTGATGATCAGTCAATACATGTCCCTCACAGATCAACGAGTGTAGTTCACTTCTGCTCTTTGGGCTTCGAGAGTTTCAACTCTCAGTCTTTGCTTCCCCACAGAGTGATTTCACATGAAGACAATGATCTATTGACGTGTGTCCCTCACATATTGATGACTGTGGTTCACTTTGGCTCTTCGGGCTTCGGGAATATCAACTCCTGAACACTTGATTTCTCCCATAGTAGTTTCACCTGAAGTTCACAGATCTATGTCGTGTGTCCTTCTGAATAGAACGACTATGGTTTATTTTGGATCTTCGGGGTTCAAGAATTTCAACTCCTCGCCTGAAATCCTTGAAGTGACTTTCCCCAAAGTCTCATATCTATTGACATGTATTGCCCTGGAGACCAATGACCAGGATCTACTTCGGCTATTCGACATTTTCTCTCTCTCCTTGTTTACAAACTTTCGAAGTTGTAGATCTTGCGCCACCCGTCCCTCTGGATTATGGACGGTCCCTAGCCTGTTCGAGACTTCACAAATCCTTTCTCCTGTGCACAAATAGAGATTTAAATCTCATGCACTTTTCCCAGATCCAATGATCCAGAATGATCTTGCTCCCTCTTGAATGGATCTTAGTCGATGACTCGTGAAACCTTTAGAATGTCGTTTCCCTTGAATATTTCTGTCGCTATCTCTCGTGAGCTTTCTCCTTCGAACCCTTTGACTCCTTAGAGGGTTACTTCGACACTTAGCTGAATTTCGGATCTATGCACTCCTTTTAATAGATTCTTACGCAAGACGTAGCTTGTTGCGGGCGAATGTGCACACCTTGTAGCAGTCCCTTTTTACTCCTTGCAAATGGAAAAGTTATGTTATCTCTTCTGAGCTTAGGAGTCGAAATAGACTCTGTCACTTCTTGTAGTAGATTCTCATGCAAGACTTATGTTCTTGCGATGACTGTGCACACCTTGTAGTAGTCTGTTTGCACTCCTTGAAAATGGAAGTTTCACACTATCTCTTCTGAGCTTTTGAGTCGAAACAGACTCTGTCAAAACACTTCTTGCAGACTGTATGCACACCTTGCATGAACTCAACGAAGAGAACAATAAAAAATTATCTAAACACTTCACAATTTCATATACTCAACAACCTAACTCATTCATTCATGAAAACAAAATAAAATTGTAAACAGTAATGACACCATGCATTTGGATCAATTTTCCTCTGTTATATTCATTTAAATGTAAATGGCTAGAACTATGATAAAACAAGAACTAAAAATTCAGCAACAACTAAATCACAAGAATCTCCTACTAATATGCAACAGTCTCATTTGGGCATACAAAATTTCTATTTATCTCAGAGAGTCCTTAGGGATCCCCCTCGACTACTCATCTTCTCGAAAAAAAACCTAACTGCTACCTAAGTTCCGTTACATTCAAGACTAGGAGTGAAACTTCTAGATCATTCATGATCATTCAACTCCCTAGCATTTGATCTTCTTCAGTTTTCGATAATTTCAAAAAAAAAAAATTGCAGGGAACGCCAGCGATTAATATTCCAAAATGATTCAAATGCGTGCTAAGGCGTTGAGTTGTCTCTCCATGTGTGCTCGCTGATGATGCTCCTGCATCAATACCAAATCCAATGTGTATTTCTCCTTCACAAAAATGGTATTCATGGTAGTGGGTTTTGCACCTCTGCCATCAAATCATAGGCCTTCATGCTTCTATATTGAACCTACATAGAATATATCTAGCTAGGAATTGACATATACAGTTGCAGAGAAAATATGAGAAAAGAGAAGCAAGAGACAAAGAATGGAAGAATTTTCATTAACCAAAAGAATGAATGATAATTTACACATGATATACTCTGTATAACTCAACCAATGCGCACTGGAGGAGAAGCCAATGCGACATAGTGGTGGTCTAGAGTGATCTGGAAACACATCAACAATTACGGGAGTAAACTGCCACCTAGTCTAGTCTCTCGGGCAGTTACCAGAGTGAACTGCTACCTAATTGAGTTAACTAGTCTATCATTATTCAGTTAACCGACTGAAACAAAGTGAAGTGAGGAGGAGATAAGGGAATTGAGAGTAATTCACTAGTTTGGTGATGATCCCAAGGACAATGCACATTAGCTGGTGATGATCCAAATGTTGCATGGTGATAATCCCAATGTAGCATCTAGACTCCACTCAACTGATCGAATTGAAGTGAAAACTGAAGAAGATATTCTCCTAGAGGAATATCCTTCCTAAAACATAGGAGACTGAATAGTGACTAATAAACATAGGAAAAATATTAGGAAAAAGAAATCCTAGGTGTGTGTGAAGTAACTTCAACACCCCCCTTGAACATCACTATGGTGAAAATAAATAATGGGTCTCGACAACGAGGCCATGTTAGGTACCCAAATACAAAAGATACACTAAAATAAATGAGGAAAGAGAGAAAACCTCATGGGAACCCCCCCCTCAAATTACAATGTATGTAAAAAGAAGAACTGATAGTTGCTAGGCAATTGTGTCCTTCACTCCAAGATGACTTCACAGAGAATGGAACTTCTGCTCAGTGAAGGTCTTGGTGAAGATGTCTGTAGTCTATTCTGCTGAAGGATAAAACTGTAGGTCAATGATCCCCTCATGTACTAAGTCCCGGATGTAGTGCATGTGGATCTCGATGTGCTTCGTTCGCTACCTCTGAACTAGATATCTGCATAACTTCAGAGTGCTCTGGTTGTCGCACATGATGACGATCGATCGATCAAATTGAATGCCCAACTCAATGAGAAAATTTTGTAGCCACATATCCTGAATGGTTATGTTAACTACCCCTCTGTACTCTGCCTCAGCTGAATATAGAGAAATAACAACCTGCTTCTTGCTCGACCAACATATAGACCCAAAACCAACACTAAGTGAGTAACCAGATGTGGAATTGCAATCAAGTCTATCGCCAACCTAGTCAGAATCAGTGAACCTGATGAGGTCCAATGTAGATTCTACTGCATAATGAATCACATAGGTGATGGTGCCCTATACATATCGAAGGATACACTTTGCAGCCTTCCAATGTAGCTCATACAGCTCCTGCATGAACTTGGAGACTACTCCAACTGTATAGGAGAGGTCTGGTATGGAGTGTGTGAGATAAAAAATATCCCCACTAGATGTATGCATAATGTGTTGTCAACCAGTGGAGTGTCCCCACCATTCTCAAGTCTGACTCTTGATAGGAAATCATTCGAGGAAGATTTGCAGTCTGTCATGTGAAATCTCTCAGGCAGATCCCGTGCATACTTGGCTTGAGACAGTTTGATGCATGATGCATCCTCACTGATCTTGAGTCCAAGGAAAAAATGTAGTAGACCCATGTCCGTCATCAATAACCTTTCATGTAGAATCCTCTTGACTGCAGTAATCACTGAAGTCGAGCAACCAATGATCAACAAATCATCAACAAATCATCAACAAACAAAACTAGGAGTAGAAGTGAATCAACCGTCATGAGCATGTAAACATTCAGGTCTGATTTACAACGTAAAAAGTTCTGTGACAACAGGTAGGAGTCCATATTGGCATACCATGCCCTTAGAGCCTACTTGAGGCCATAAAGAGACTTCTTCATTCGATTGACCAAATATGAATCCTGCATAAATCTCCGGGGCCGGTCCATATATATCTCCTTAGAGAGATCACCATGAAGAAATGAATTCTTCATGTCCTTCTGATGGACTTACCATCCCTTGGATGCCGTAATAGAAAGTGCCAAACATATGGAATCCATATTCACTGCTTGAGTGAAGGTCTCATCATAGTCAATGCCATGCACCTGCTAAAAACCTTTGGCAACAAGAATGGATTTGTATCTATTAATCTATCCATCCGCCGCGCTCTTGGTCCTGTAGACCCATCTGCACTTGAAAATTTTCCTTCCAAAAGTAAGGGGAACTAGATCCCAAGTTTAGTTCTCGAGGAGGGAGTTGTACTCCTCTTGCATGGAAGATTCCCAAAAGCGATTTCCAACAACCTCACCATAATACTGTGGATCTGAAGACTGAACCAAGAAAATATGCCTGGGTGGCAATGGTTCAGTGGTAGTGAGTGAAAGAGGAGGCTCCTCCAAATCAAATCAAGTTCTTCTAGTGTTAGCTGGATCCCCAACAAGATCCCCTGCATCTTGGAGAGTAGTCTGGGCTCACTTGGGCTTTGACTCTGGATCTGCATCTACATCTTGATGCATTGACTTTGCATCTAACTGTACTGACTATGTATCTAGATCATCTGAATCCTATGAATAAAAACTCTCATCTGAAGAAGAGTTGGCATGTGCATGCTCATCATCTTTGACAGGTGGAAGAACAAATGTGTCTGCATGTAGCTGCTGAGGTACATGGAAGACATTTTCCTCGAATTGGACACTTCACTCAATGGTGAGCTAGTCTGAGGAAATATTAATAAGTATGTATCCCTTCACACCATCGGGGTATCCAACAAAGACATACTATGTTCTCTGTGGATCAAGTTCCTTCCTCTTCTTAGAGGGAGTCTTGGCCCATGCACGTGAACCGAAAATACGAAAGTGGGTCACTTCCGGTTTGAGGCTGCTCCAAGCCTCATGGAGGATCTTATCCTTGCCATATCTACGGGGAGATCTATTTTGGATGTAGGCTGCACAATTAAGTGCTTCATCCCATAATCTTTGTGGAAGTGACTTTGCATGTAGCATGGAATATGCCATCTCCTTTAGAGATCTATTTTTCCACTCAACAACTCCATTTTGCTGCAGAGTATAGGGAGCTGTGTGCTGCAACTGAATCCCTGCCTCATGAAAAATATTCTGTATCTCATGGTTGACATAATCTCCCTCGTTATTAGTTCAAATGATTTTGATTTTCTTTCCTGACTGTGTCTCAACAAGGGCTTTGAAATCTTTGAGGTGTTGAAATACCTCTGTTTTTTTCCAGAGAAAGAAAATCCATGTGAAGCGCACAAAATCATAAAACAAAATGAGCATGTACCTTGATTTTTTGATTGATGGATGCAGAAAAGGGCCCATGAGGTCACTATGGATCATATCTAAAGGAGAGGAAGCCCTCTGTGTCTTTCCTTTGTCAAATTTCTCCTGAGGGTGTTTTCAAAGAACACATCCCTCACAAATTACTTTGGAGAAGTGGATTTCAAGTAAAACATCAACCATTCCCTACTTGCTAAGCTATTGCATATATCTGAAATTTAAATGCCTGAACCTTTCATGCCATATCCTCCTACTTTCATCAGCATGGGTAAGCAGTAATGTAGAATCTGATTCAATAAATTCATAAAATGTGTGAAGTCTAGATTGATGATTTACTTCAGTGGTAGCAACCATGGAATTGGTTTGCATGTCATAGATATCCATTGCATCAGGTTTGACTATGACTCTCTTTTCGATGTTGTAATTTTTCAACTGATACACAGAGAGAATATTGACATAAAATTTGGGAATGTGCAACACATTCTCGAAGCTTCCGTTTGTGAGTTCAATTCTTCCTTTGCCAGTGACCTCGACTGGAGAGTTGTCCCCCATAGAATAGAGGACCTTTGCATGCATCCAATGAAGAATATATGTCTTTTTTGGAAGCCATGTGGTGTGATGCACCTGAATCTATGATCCAAGAATCAAGAGAGGAGTTGATGGCAATCAACGCATGGCTAGAATTGCCTTTCTTGGGATTCTGATCTTCTAGATTCTTCTTCTTTGCACCCTCTGGGATGCAATCTCCAAGGTTGTTTTGTTGAAGTATTTGGGTCATTAGATATATCTGTTTCTACGTACATGCAGATTCTGAATGGAATCCTTTATGGAAATAAGTGCATTTCTCCTCTTTTCTTCCCTTTCCACCTTTAGATCTGGAGGCATCATTGAAGGGCTTTGAGTACCCTTCCTTCTTTGGATTTTCATGTGCTTTACTTTTTGTTTTATCTTTATATTTATGATATTGATAACTGATTTCATATTTCACAGTAAGTGCATGTTCCTTTGGGCCTTTGATTTTTCCCATGTTGATGAGATTGTTTTTCTCTTGTGTTAGATATTCGCTAAAGTCCTCAAGAGAGGGCATCTTCTAGGTGGCTCTAGAGGCGAATCCAACTGAATGAAATGTGGATACAAACAATGAGTATTCTAGAACAAGTTTGGAGAGAATGGTGAGAACCATTTGTTTCTCCTCCTTAGATTTATCAAGCCCGCAAGCCTTGAGTTGCGACAACAAATCCTTATATTTGGTAAAGAAATCTTGGAGATTGTTGAAGCTTTTTGGATCCAATGTGAGAAATTCCACCTCGAGCATGTGTCCCCTCATATTGTCCTATTTTCCAAAAATACCTTCCATGGTGGTCTAGGATTCATTGGGGGTTTTACAGACGGATATGTGAAAGATAAGTTAAGGAGAAATGAGACTGCATATTGTTTTGAATGCTTCATCCATTCGATTTAGATACTTGGATTTTTATATGGATGGTGTTGGTTCCACCTCTTTGTTCATGGTTAACTATTTCAGGATAAATCTGTGAATGCAGACACAAACCGATCTCCCTAGATCCACCTAGATCTAGAACAAAACATGACAGAATAATACACTTTCCCTAGATCTAGCCTATTGAATGAACTAAGAGGTAAGGATTATGGACATACCTTATGAATGCTTTCCTTAAATATCTGTTGTTCCAAGCTTCGCTCCAATGCTTTTGTCCCGTTTAGAACACAACAGTACAAACCAATCGAAGTGAAGGCAGACCAATATATTCAATAGCTAATCTATACATATGATCAAGGAATTATGTAATAAAGAGACATCACCTTTATGGGAAAGGGACATATTACTGTATTCAATTAATTGAAAGTGAAACTTACAACCTGAGCCTTGATGTCGTAGGTCTCCTTTCGATGGATCCTAGATATGACACACACACTTGCTCATGCATGAAGAAAATCAACCACTTTTGATGACCTTGCTGGTGTCTCTAGCTGTTGTAGCATCAGTCCTTCATACAGTCTTGCACTAATTCTCCAATCAATCTTTTCCTAGCTTGCTGCTTACTTAACCCTTTCCATAAGTATTCCTCTCAATTTATAAGAGAGAATGGATTAGTTACTTGGATAGGAAATGATCCCAAGATATCAGGAAAACCAATACTTAGATAACCATTCGCTAGGCAACTCATGTTTCTAGAAGATTCCCTTCTAGAAGGTTCAAGATTTTATATTTTTCCTTCCTTTGGAACATGTTCGCACCCTAATAGTTAGTTACAGTGCAAACCCTTCGCACCCTAGCTTAATGCAGTCTGCGAGAATCAGACATTCTCACAGGAAAATATATAGGTAGCCTGCGAACATCCCTTAAAAACATGATTTCTGGAAGAAGACAAATGTAACTTTTCTCAAGACAGTGTCCTTACTGAAGAGCTTTATTTTCTATCATCATAACATCATCACGATGACCAAAATTGTGGATAAAATTAACCTGTACAATACTCTACTTCGAAGATGCATGATTATATTCTCCTTCCATGAAAATAAGTTGTAAGGTGTAAGAATGAATTCTTTTGGAAATTCCATTTTTCCACTGTCTTCAATCTTCGGTACCTACAAAAATAATTTGGTGTGTCTTTTCCCTAGCAGTCCGTCGGCTCTGATACCATGTAAATGTGTTGAACCTACATAGAATAGATCTATCTAGATCTATTCTATGCAGGTTCAACACATTTACACAAGATTCCTCACATTGGCCTTTCTTTCCATAGAATGAGCTTGCCTTCAAAAACCAACAATTCATAGTATTATGGCCTTTCCTCTTACAGTAGTGACAAACAAGAGGCATCTTCTTCTTTCCTCGACTGATTGACATGCTACTTATTCTAAGTACATGTGTATGCTAATCCTATGATCTCTTCTTATTTCTACCATCCTTTAATTATCCACAAGAAGTATGTGGTGGTAGTGAGATACCACCTTCACTTATCGTTGTTTCTCCTTGTGATGAGCATACCAAATCCAACGTATATTTCTCCTTCAAAAAAATGGTCTTCATGGTAGTGGGTTTTTCACCTCTGCCATAAAATCATAGGACTTCATGCTTGACCCATGGCATATATACAATGGGGATCAAGATGCCTTGTCTTCTATTTCCTAATCCTTTTCCATCATAACCCATTTTCTTTAGAATCTTGGAGCCAATGCCTCTAGTATGCTTCTCAAATTCACCAAAATTCTCATGAGAGAAATACAAAGAAGGTGAGATTACAAGAGTGGTTTCTATCATGGTGTTGGTCAAGGCTATGAAAATGTATGGAGATTACAAGAGTGGTTTATATCATGGTGTTGGTCAAGGCTATGGAAATGGATGGAGGCCTTGCTTCCTAGTTCTCTTGGATAGTTTCTTGGAGCTTCTCCAAGGCCTCCTCCTTCTCTTCCAACTCTTGTTCCATCTGTGCCAACATCTGAGTGAGCCTATCTTCTTTCTAGTTATCCAATTGGATGGCCTTTTCACAAAGGTGTACAAGTTGTGCTTGGTTCTTGTCCCAATCTATTATAACCACAGTGAGGGTGTCCTAACATTCTTAAAACTTATTCTTGAGCAATTGAAACAATCTTCTAGAGGTATCAATGTGCTTCTCCATATTTCATCCTATTGTTGAAGATCTGAACTTGCTCTTTCAATTGATCATTCTCCTATCGAAGCTAAGCATTGCTAGACCTTAAGTCTTCCAACTTGTGTCTACTTTCTTTACCCATCCCAAGGTATGCAATTTTTTATTCAATATATTGGTAGCTATGTCACGATTAAGTATGAAATTGATTTGATACCATATGATTCGTAAACATGGGAATTATATCCCACTCGCTTTACCAACACTGATACTTCGTACAATTAAATTTATTTTCTATATATTATCCTTCTACAAGCTACTATACCTACGGAAAGGCAACTAAGAATTTGTCCTCTACCCTATACAAGGACCTTTCTTCTTCTCTTGATGAGAAAGGTTGTTTCTCAATCTGGATTGCACACATGAAATAGCTAGCAATGGAAATGAAAATTAGAAAAATAAAAAATCAAATCTCTCCAACACTCTATCACTAAGAACTTAGTATATCCTACTTTCCAATATGATAATCAAGTCTTTGAGTCTTGGATTTAACGCTCAATATAATTCTGAGTTGAACTACTCTTTGACTTCTGGGTTGACGAAATGGCTCATTCTTTTGGTTTGTAAAATGAGTAATGATACCCTATGAAGAGGAATTAGTATCCTACACAAAGAAAACCTAATTTACCGCTTTGATATCAACCATTTAATGAGAAATATTAGAGTCCCCTCTAGTACATGTTACCTTCTCTCATATAGGGGTAACTAGAGGAGATCATGTCTCATGGAAATCAATGAATAAAATAATCCTGATGATAATGATGATCAAAATGCCCATATAGATCAACACAATATCCCCTCAGATGCGTCTTCATAAAAAAAAACTCACTACAGTCAATCAGTAAGGCTCATTGGGAGATGGTGGCCCAACATATTATGAGGTATATTAGTCCTTGTTTCATAAAAAGTGACATATTTAATACATTGGGAATTTGAGTAATGATCATAGGTTGAAGTTGGATAATGAATCACGAGTCCAAAAGTCATGATATTTTACTTGTTTCAACTTGGTTTCCATCTTGGGCATCCTAGTCCCGTGTTGTCACTCCAGGGGAAAATGAGTACTACTGGTGGTTCCTTGAAAGGGGTAGTTGTTGACCAAAAATTGGTCATCTATATTTTCATGCGCTTGGGTTCATAAAATACTTGGTATCAAAATAAGCCATTTTTTGAACTTCTACAAGTTCACTCTGCAACTCTCAGTCTCATCTTTGTCATGCACCTTTTATATCATAAATCTATTTCTGTATGCCTAAGTTATTCAAGATATGGTCCGAAGGAGAGATTTTTAAGAATATTTCTAAGTATCATGTTCTCCTCTCCATTTTCAAATTTTGGTTAAGTATTCTCATCACTTGTTTCTCTCACCTTTCACCTCTATCCATATCAACACTTAACCATTTTTCCACTTGTTTCCCTCTTTCATTTATCCTCTCTTCTCTCCCTTTCTAGATACTATACTTAGTTGTTTTTCAAAAACCACGGGTTGGCGGATTTCAATATTTCATATACCATGTTTTGAGATATATATATTTGCACCCAAAGTTCCGTGATCTACATTTTTACCATCATATTTTTCGTGGGTGCCAAGCCCTTAATCTTTATATTCCTTCTACATGCAAGTCCGAGCAACCACCTTTCTACACTTAACATATGTTTGATCGTCCATAACCGTGGGTTGGTGGGTTCATGAAATGTTTTATATTCAAATAAGCTCTTGTCTGTCCCCAAAACCTACCAACTATCCCCTGAAATTCCGTTTCCCAAAATTCTCCCTCATCCCCTCTTGTCCCATCTCCCATACTTACCCAAATTCTCAAATCTATTCCAAGGCATGAAAACCAACGAATTAGAATATGACACATGGTAAGCTGAGGATTGTGACATATGACAGAAAATTGTGCGATGACACAGGGAGATGAGGTGGATCATTCCTGTGATGACACATGGGAGTGACTCATTGATGACAAGGCATGATATGGATGATGACAAGATTCCAAAAATTATTATTTTATTTGATAATTTCCAAGGGTTGAATCCTCCAAGCTCCATAATTTCTTCTCTTCTTGTGCTTCTTTCTAAGTGTATCAAACACTTAGTATTATATATTATGAAGAATATAATATACCAATCCATTTGGGATATAATTTTAAACCAAAAATTCGAATTTTATGAAGGGAAGCATGGAAATCAATCCAAGGGCTGAGATTTTCCCATCAATTTTGATCGACAGTGGCTGAGCGTTGATCTTGTAGAAGCCATAACTTGTGCTTCGAGTGTCAGAATTGCACAAAATATATAACGTTGGAAAGGTATTTCTATGTAGAGGATGTTCGTATAGGTTTAAAATGTTTAAATTTGGTACAAATTTCTCAGAAATTAAAATATCAATCAGCTGCATTTTTAATGGGCCTGCATGACAACTCAACTTAACGAGCTCATATCTTGAGATCCAGGCGACGGATTTGGGAAAATTTTATATCATTGGAAATATGAGATGATAAAGATAAAATATGAAGTGGTTTAAAAGGTTAAATAATTGTTCTTAACTTCCATAAAATTAAATTACAATCGTCCTATTTTAGTGGAAAATTAATTAAATTCTACAAATAAAATTTTATTTAAAAAAAAAAAAACTTTTATTAAACAGGGAAGGGGACCCATTTTAGATATGTATATATTGATGATATAATTTAAATTAATCACTAATTAAATGGAATATTTCAAGAAGAAACATGTACGGGAATTTCAAGAAAGAAGGAAAACCCTAACTACTCAAGTAGTTAGAAAATCTCTCCTTAAAAAGAGAAGAGAGTCTCCATCAAATGCCCAATAATCAGTATTGTCAAAAGGGAAGGGCAGAATATCAGAGGAAGAAGAAGGTACATCCATGGATACACAATCTATCTTCTTATCAAAAGAAAGAAATCTCCATATTCTCCATTTTTTTTTGTTTTATATATTCTTCTACACCACTTCTCATAGTTTTATGCTTGAGTCTCAGAGTTGGGCACAAGACTGAGTTGTTGAGTGTTATTATTTTATTATAAGATATTTTCTAATATGATCATGGAGTATTTGCAGCCACCTATATGGATTTCAAATATTTTTTAATGAATAAAATCTTTCATAATAAAACTCCACAAAGAATTGCTTCGGGGTTGATCTCGATTGTGCTTTGTAACCACGTTTTCAGAATATAAAGTATTTGAGTTTGATCTATCAAATTATATTTTGATCTTGATTGCAGTACTCCATTAAAATTATTTGATATGATCAAATCATTCCCTCCTATGAATAAGATATCAATGTATTTAACAATTGTTAAGAAGATTGTGTGTGATGTTGACCACAATTTAATTATGATGTTGAAGCCCTACTTCAATATTTTCTTTTGCTGCATATAAAGATTGTACTCGGGTTATGGAGGAACCATTTTATTTCATAATATCAAGAAATAATATTTAGGGTTTGTTTCCTATCACTCTCCTAATCCAAGATATCACAGATATTTCTTTTAGTCCAAGAGGATTACCACCTCTCTAAAAATGAAGGGGGACTAATGTCCTCCCGAGGTTTCCATTTTGGTCTTAACGGATTTAAGCGTCAACATTTTTGGCGGCCATATTGGGGAACGATTTATTTTCAAGATATTTGAGAAACTAGAAGTCTCCATGGCTCAAAGTTTTGAGAAGAAGATTCAAGAAAATTGCTTCTTATTTTAAGCATGGCTCACATTTTTTGTGATTTCAAAAAGAAACGAGAAGCACCAAAGATTCGGGAGAATAAACTCCTTGGAAACTCCATTTAAAAAATTCAAAATGAATGGTTTCATTCATGTCATAATGCTTCTTTATATTCTTCATCAATCCCATCAAAGGATTTGTAAGACTCAACAAAAGGGAGAAATACTCAAAGAAGAAGGCGATTTCATAATATCCCTTTAAATCTACCAAAAGTAGACTTTCAAATGCCAAATATTCCTATTGAATTTTTTTCTACATTTTTTGGGGATGCTTCAGAGGATGCAGAGCAACACTTGATTAATTTTAAAGGTACATGTTATGATTTCAACCTCACCAAAGATAATGTTACATGTATATTATTCTTACAAAATCCGCGAGAGGATTCTCTTGAATGGTATGGTTCATTAATGCCTAACTCCATTACTAGCTGGGATGTGTTAGAAGATTCATTAGCATAAAATTTCATCCCAAAGGTGTATTCATATGTTTTTGCTGATGTTTCTGTCCACCCATCCTCTCCCATATGGAAGAAAGATAACAAAATTTCCAATTTTGAAGAAGAGTCTAATCAAAGAGTGGATGAAATTTTTAAGTCAAGTGAAGTTACTGAAGACGAGGATGAAAATTCCAAATTACAAGAAGAAAATTTCAGCCTCCTATATACTCCATATGAAGATATTTCAAACAAAAAATTTGAGAATGAAATTGAGGAGCCTCCACCAAATATACAAGAATATTGCAGCCTTGTAATAGATGATGAAACATTACAAAAGAACTCACAACAAGAAAAATTGATGGAAGAAGTGAATCTTGAGAAGAATGATGAACAAGATCACCTTGAGATTTTTGATGAATCAAGAAACTTGGAAGTGGTTGGAAATAAGGAAAAGGATGAATGTATTCTTATGTTGAAAACTCCTTAGCCAATAAAATACAATAGTATTCTTGAGCAACCAATAATTTATTTCATTGAATTATGGTTTGAAAGTATTTTTAGCACGCCAACACAAACAAGTTTTCTGCACACATTGCTCAATCCCATTGTGGTACATTTCCGATTTTCATGCTCCTGATTCATTGGTAGCAAATCAAATATTTTTCATACTGCTAGAGCCCATGTCACAAGTCAATGGGATTCTTGAATGGATCCATTGGAAATCTTCTTACACCTAAGGTGCCCCTTGCTTTCAAGTAAGTTAGGGTAGGTAGATCATGTATGTACATATTTTATTTATTCATTTCAGTTTTACATAATAAGACAATATTTGTATTGAAGTTTGAAGATAACTCCTTGAAAGAAGAAGAACCACAAGAGTTCATTTTGAAGATGACTTCATAGCCCAATGGAGAAGGTAACTGGTCTTGAGATTTTGGTGTTCTCAGCAACCCACAGGGGGTCACTGTCCCATAGTTGGAGCAAGTTGTTGACCAAAATTTAATCATCTATATTTTCATGCGTTTGGGTTCATAAAATCCTTGGTATCAAAACAAGACATTTTTTTAACTTTTATAAGTTCACTCTGCATCCCTCAATTTCATATTTGTCATGCACCTTTCGGATCAGAAATCCATTTCTGTATGCCTAAGTTATTCAAGATATGGTATCAAGGTCCGAAGGAGAGATTTTAAAGAGTTTTTCTAAGTATCATGTTCTCCTCTCCATTTTAGAATTTTGGTTAAGTAATATCATCACTTGTTTCTTTCACCATTCACCTCTATCCCTCTCAACACTTAAACATTTTTCCACTTGTTTCCCTCTTTCTTTTAGCCTATCTTCCCTCCCTTTCTAGCTACTATACTTAGTCATTTTTAGAAAACCACATGTTCACGGGTTCATGGGTTTAAAACTTTCATATCCCATGTTCCACGATATACATTTTGCACCCAAATTTCCGTTATCTACATTTTGACCATCATATTTGTTGCGGGTGCCAAGCCCTTAATATTTTTATTCCTTCTACATGCAAGTCTGACCGACTGCCTTTCTACACTTAACATATGTTTGATCGTCCATAACCGCATGTTGGGGGGTTCATGAAATGTTTTATATTCAAATACTCTCTTGTCCGTCCCCGCAACCTACAAACTATCCCCTTGAATTCTATTTCCCAAAATTCCCCCTCATCCCCTCTTGTCCCATCTCCCATACTTAGCCAAATTCTCAAAGCTATTCCAAGGCATGAAAACTAGTGAATAAGAATATGCCACATGGTGAGCTGAGGTTCGTGACATATGGCAGAAAATTGTGCGATGACACAGGGTGATGAGGCAGACCATTTCTGTGATGACACATGGATTTCAATCATTAATGACATGGCATGAGATGAATGATTACATTATTCCAAAAATTATTATTTTATTCGATAATTTTCCACGGGCTGAATCCTCCAAGCTCCATAATTTCTTCTCTTCCCGTGTTTCTTGCTAAGTGTATCAAGCACTTAGTATTATATATTATGAATAATATAATATTGCAATGCATGTGGGATAGAATTTTAAACCAAAAATTTGAATTTTATGAAGGGAAGAACGAAAATCAATCCAAGGGTTGAGATTTTCCCATCAATTTTGATTGACGGTGGATGAGTGTTGATCTTGTGGAGGCCATAACTTGGGATTTGACTGTTGGAATCAGGAAAAAGGAATACCATTGGAAAGGTATTTAAACATATAATATGTCAGTACAGGTTTCAAATGTTTAAAGTTGATACATTTTTCTCATAAATTAAAATATCATTCAACTTCATTTTTAATGGGCCTGCATGACTACTCAACTTCATGAGCTCATATCTTGAGATCCGAGCAATAGATTTGAGAACCATTTATATCATTGGAAATATGAGATGATGAATATAACATCAAAAGTGTTTTACATAGTTAAAGAATTTTTCTTAACTTCAATAAAAGTAAGTTATAGTCATCCTATTTTAGTGGGGAATTAATTAAATTGTGCAAATAAAAGTTTATTTAAAAAAAAATATTATTAAAAAGGGAAGGGGACTCATTTTATATATGTATATATTGATGATATAATTTAAATTAGGTACTAATTAAATGGAATATTTCAATAAGAAACTTGTACGAGAATTTCAAGAAAGGAGAAAAACCCTAACTACTCAACTAGTTAGAAAATCTCTCCTTAAAACAAGAAGATATTTTCCATCAAAGACCTAATAAGTAGTATTGTCAGAGGGGTAGGGAAGAATATCAGAGGAAGAATAAGGTGAAGCCATGGATACACAATCAATCTTTTGATCGAAATAAATAAATCTCCATCTTCTTCATTTTTTGTTTTGTTTTATATATTCTTCTACACCACTTCTCATAGTTTTATGCTTGAGTCTCAGAGTTGGGCACAAGACTGAGTTGTTGAGTGTTCTTCTTATTTTCTTCTAAGATATTTTTTGATATGATCATGGATTATTTGCAGCCACCTATATGGTTTCCAAATAATTTGTAATGAAGAACATATTTCATAAATAAAAATCCACAAAGAATTGCTTCGAGGTTGATCTCGACTGTGCTTTGTAACCTTGTTTTCAGAATATAAAGTATTTGAGGTTGACCTATCAAATTCTCTTTTGATCTTGATTGCAATACTCTGTTAAAATTATTTGATATGATAAAATGATTCTCTCCTATGAAGAAGATATCAATGTATTTATATGTTGTTAAGAAGATTCTGTGTGATGCTAATCACAATTTAATTTTGATGTTGAAGCCCTACTTCAATATTTTCATTTGCTTCATATAAAGATTGTACTCAGGTTATTGAAGAACCATTTTATTTCATAATCTCAAGAAATAAATATTTAGGGTTTGCTTCTTAATGCTCTTCTGATCCAAGATATCATAGATATATCTTTTAGTTCGATAGGAGTACCACCTCTCTAAAAATGAATGGGGACTAATGTCCTTGTGAGGTTTCCGTTTCGATCCTGACGGATTCAAGCGTCAACAATAACATACCATTTCCAATCATACCTACCACTCTTCCATCCCAAAGTTTTATTTTCTCCCACATTTTGGGTAATGTGGTTTCATGTACACCAAAAAGGCATGTACCTCATTCTATTATGAGATTTAGGCGATAAAGGCCCAGAGGTAGATTGCATCTAGAAAAAAAAGAAAGAAATGGTATAATTAGGACAATTAAAATCCATAATTCCACATTTGAGCTTGACGCACACGCCCCCTCCCCACACTACTCGTAGGTCAGGAGGTCCACGCGCTCTCAGGATCTTCCCTTCTTTCATGGCCCGAAGAACTCTAAGGCTCTTCTATTTCCCTTTCGAGAAATATGCACCCACAACAATCCTCGTGTGATCCCCCTATTTTCAATCGGGAGATTGGACTTCGCGACTTTGCGAGGTCAATGGTCGAACATTGGCCTTTCGAATTTCTGAAACCCGACAACCAGTCAACGCTGACCTTTTCTTTTCCCTATCGGGAATTTCCTTATCGCATATTCGACACTCACGATGTCGAGCAACTCGGTTCTCCGACTCCCGATTCCTGATATGCCGAAACTCCGACACACGCGCGAGGTTGACTATTCAACGCCTTTACTCCATCAACATTTCAGAGTTCGCAATATCGCGAATCCTAATGCATATGTTTCGGGACTTCTCCCCACGAAACTCTGATAACTCGTGCCACCTGTCCACCACTCTAACCCTTGTGGCCCACACTGTTCTATTAACCGTTGGGATATCGCGTATCACAATTTCGCGATTCCCGTTGCAATGTTACGGAGTTTCAACCCATGAAACTCCGATATGTGAATTCATGTGTAAATCCGACGGACCTTGTGGCTCGGATCTACGGTCCTGTCCCTCCTGAGATTTGAACCCTTTGGGAATACTCGCGTATCTCCCTTGCTCCTCTATGAGATCTAATGGCTCACAGAAATTCGCGAATTCTCCTCGGAGAATTACGACCGTCCGTTCCTTCTGATGAAATCTGCGAAATGACTAAGTGTTCTTCCACAGAACTCATCCACCTCTGGCGTAATCTTGCGACGCTTCTTACACACTTCCAGTCACAACCTCCCTGCGTTGTCCTTCAGCAGATTCGAAGGCCTTATCCTTCCTGAGCTTTGTTGCAACTCTGAGTCTTCTCAGAAAACCTCCTGCTCGCACTCCCTGCGGCAACCTTCAAACACTTTCCAGTGCTGAATCCTTTTGACTCTGCGCACACCTGCAACAACAGTCTCTCAACGCTTCATTCAGGTTCGCAACCCTAATGCGTCACTTGACCTGCACACTCCTTGCACGTCTCCTGTGCCTATCTGCACCTCAGAGTGAATGAGGACAAAAGCTATCTCTATCTGAACCCTTTGTCAATGCACTCCTTGCATACAAATTCGACTGCGCTCCTCGCATGAATCCTTGTTCAGGTAGAGAAACAATTGAAACTCATCCTACTTCCTCTCAGACTTCAAACTCAAACATGAAATCATATACACAGCACATAAAGCCAATGTATAACAGGAAAGAAAACATTCATGAGCATATCATTTAACATGAATACATAGAGAACAAACACGAAACCATGAATTTGAATCAAACTCTTTCTATTAATCCAAATATCTGTACATGGGTGTTCTTACACATCTCTCTGCATGCTCTTGCTCTTCTCCTATTCCAATAATGCTTCTGATCTTCCATAATAATGTTACAATACACAATGAGGGTGTCTATATCTCGTTTCCCGCTTGTGCTCTCAAACTGTCTAATCTAGAATTAAAATCCTATCTACTTGCATTAACTACTTTAAATGCCTTCTACCTACTAAGGACGAGAGCAATCACTCAAGGTCCATTTTACAATACACAAGTGTGCTTCTTCTTAATGACTACATTTAAGATTGCGCAACAACTTCAAGGTATTTTCAAAATTTGTGCTGGCACTTGTCCAGTTGTCCTTCGCTTCCGCGTTGGCTCGCTTGATGTTGGTGATGCTCCTGCATCATACTCCCTCGCTTGAAAATTTTCATGGGCTTCTGTCCATGAGCTCGTGCACGGTCTGTCCATGCTTCTGTATCTCTGCTTCACTCTCCCAGCTAGCATCTTCAACTGGATGGTTCTTCCACTTGAGAAGATACTCAAAGTATTGCTTTCACCTGGTCCTCTTACTCACTCTCTTGTCCAGTATGCGCTCCATCTGCGGCTTATCTTCAATTGGCATTTGTTTCGTCCACCGGATCACTGTCTGCTCAATTCTAGTCTCTGTTTATTCAACTCTATATGGGTACAAATATGAGATATTGAATATCGGAGAAATTCCGATCCCATCGAGCAATTCAATCTGATACGCATTCGCCCCATATTTCTTCAAGACCCTAAATGGCTCAATTTTCTTCATCTTCAATTTATTATATGTTCCTCTCAGGAACCTTTCTTTTCTCAAATGTGCCAGAACTAAGTCACCAACTTCAAACTGAAGTTGTCTCTTATGCTGATCGGCTCTGCATTTATACTCCTGGCTTGAATTCTGCAGTCACTCCTTCACCTGACTGTGAAGTTCCTTCATCGCCTCTATAAATTATTCTGCACTAGAGTTCTTAGTCGTAGTCTGTTCTGAATCCCTCAGTTCAGAAATTCCTCTCGGTTGCATACCATAAACAATCTGAAACGGACTCTGCCCTGTGCTCCTGTTGACTGAGTCATTATAAGAAAACTCCACCGATGGTAATATGTTATCCCACTGGATGTGGTGCTCTGTCACCAAGCTTCTCAGCAAGTCTCCTAGAATTCTGTTGACCACTTCCGTCTGTCCATCCGTTTGAGGATGAGAAGCTGAACTAAATGNNNTTTGTGTCTCGATCCGAAACTATACTCCTCGGCAAACCATGAAGTCGAATGACCTCTTTGAAAAACATGTTAGCAATGTGAGTTGCATCACTGGTTTTCTGACATGGAATGAAGTGTACCATCTTGGAAAATCTATCCACCACCATAAATATTGAATCACAACCTCTTTGTGTTCTTGGCAACCCCAATACAAAATCCATGCTAGTTTCATCCCATGGCCTCTCTGGTATGGGCAATGGTTGATAAATCCCTGGATTCTGCTTCCTTCCCTTCGAATGCTAGCAAATTATGCATCTGTCTACAAATCTCTTGACTTTTGCTCGCATTCCCGGCCAAAAGTATGACTCATTCATCTTTTTGAACGTCTTGTCATGACCAAAGTGCCCTGCTAATCCTCCACTGTGTTTCTCCTTCAGTAGATTCTCCCTCATGGAGCATTTCGGAATACATAGCTGATTGTCCCTGAAAAACAATCCTTCCTGGATCATATACTCTATCCACTTGCTTCTGTCTCTAAGAATTGGATTCTCAGCTGCTTCATACACCTCCTTAAAATCTTGATCTTCTGCGTACATGTCCCTGATATCATCAAAACCTAACGTCTTGACTTTGAACTCCTGCAACAACAAACACTTCATGCTCAAAGCATCAGCCACTTTGTTAGCAATACTAGAAATATGTTTTATCACACAAGTGAAATTCTGCATATACTCAACCCATTTGACATGTTTCTGATTCAACTTCTCCTGTTGAGTCACAAACTGCAGTGCATGATTATCATTGTATAAGACAAACTCCTTGGGAATCAAGTAATGCCTCCATTTATTCAATGCCTGGATGATAGCATAGAACTCCTTATCGTAAGTGGAGTATTTCACTTTCGCTTCATTCAGCTTCTCGCTGAAGTATGCTATCGTCCTGTCTTCTTGACTCAAGACTGCCCCGATTGCAAATCCGCTTGCATCACATTTCACTTGAAATGTTTTTTGGAAATCCGGCAACACCAAAACTAGTTGTTCTGTGATCTTCCTCTTCAACATATTGAAACTTTTCTCGGCTTCTACAGTCCAGTGAAAATACTTGTTTCTTTTCTTCACAGTGTCCATCATTGCTGCACTAATTCCACTGAAATTCCTGATGAATTTTTGGTAGAAACTAGCCAATCCATGGAAACTTCTCACCTCAAAAACATTTTTCGGTGATGGCCAATTCTTGATTACCTCCACCTTATCTGGGTCCATCCTCAACTCATTTTCAGAAATAACAAATCCCAAGTAAATGAGCTCTGTCTTCATGAATGAGGATTTCTTCATGTTTATCAACAACTTCTCCTGCTGTAATTTCTGCATCACTGTAGCCAAATGCTTCAGATGCTCTGCTACTGTCTTACTGTAAACTAGTATGTCATCCAAATACACAATGACAAATTTCCCGATGAACTCTCTCAGGACTTCGTTCATCAACCTCATGAAGGTACTCGACGCATTTGTTAAGCCAAACGACATAACAAGCCATTCATACAACCCTTCGTTTGTCTTGAAGGCTGTCTTCCACTCGTCACCTTCCCTCATGCAGATTTGATGGTAACCGCTTTTCAAATCAATCTTTGAAAAGTATTTTGCTCCACTCAAGCAATCCATCAGATCATCCATCCTAGGCAATGGAAATATGTACCTGATGGTTATCTTATTGATCGCCCTTGAATCATTACACATCCTCCAGCCTCCGTCTTTCTTCGGACTGAGTACTGTTGGAACAACACATGGACTCAAGCTTTCCCTAACCAAACCTTTGTCTAATAAATCCTGGACTTGCCTCTTAACCTCTTCATTCTCTTGCGGCGTCAATCTGTACGCGACTTTATTTGGAAAACTGGCTCCTGGTATGAGATCAATATGATGAATCACACTCCTGATCAGTGGCAACGAACGAGGTAGTTCATCCACTATTATGTCAACGAACTCTTCCAGCAGTTCCTGAACCTCCTCTGGTAAATCATCCACCCTTGTGCTAGTCAACACAATTCTAGGCTTTCTGACCACAATGAACTGGGGGTCCTCCTTCTTCTTAACCTCATTAAGGAGTTCCTTCCCATTCATGAGAAGTACAATATTGCTTACTTCCGTCTTCACCTCCTTATCCTTAATTGGAAGCAACATGTGTGTCCTCCCATTCTTCTCCAGGGT